>BMAO01037456.1:0-88617 GCA_019973975.1 Trichonephila clavata | reverse complement strand
TAGTGACTATGAGCGAGTAAATATTAACGTTGCACTATTCAGCTACTTGAGAGCTTTTGGCAATGGACCTCGTAATTTTGAACCATGATCAAATGACAAGGATGCAACTCCCTCTCCTAACTTCCACACCACACCAACAGGAGGAAATATGAGCCTTGACATATTTAACATGCATTGTCCTCCTCTGCACAGCAGGTCTTCAGCGGTACTAGGCTCGAGTTCATGACCTGCTGGCCACGAATCCATTACCTTGATTGCTAAGCTATCACGGTCACGAATTTTAATGACATTAATGCAGGAATCACACATACACCAGGAAGTGCTGAGACCAAGAGGGGAAAGAGGAAATTTCTCTTTGAAACCAGTTACACACTTGAAGCCCATGCAGCTAGTGTTTATATTAAATAATAAAAACTAGCAGCAACAGTTTCATTCAATAATAAGCTAGATGCTTTCATTTGCAAACTTTTTCTTATTGTAATTTTTAATTGTTTACCCTTCTCTCTAAAAAAAATAGAGCTCTTTATATGTAATATCCAGTTTCTTGAAATTTCCACTTAATGATTTTAGTTGCATTCAAATTCCTTGAAACAAAATCTCCCACTCAATATCCAAGAGTAACTACCATTTTATAACATTATGCTTTATTATTATTAAGAAGACCAACAAACTGTGCACTAAAATGTAAATTTTAACTACTCTACAAATTTCATTAGACCTTTTAGTACTCACAGGATAAGTAAGGTTGTATATGCTGTAAAATATTAAATTTTGTAATGTAAGGACTAATGTTATCAGTAAAAGTATAAAAAATATATTGAAAAATTTGATCCAAGAACATGGGAACTTTAGAAAATCCAGAGAAAAATTTCATAAAGTCAAAATTTGCTCCAATTTTTTATCTGTTTTGGTGTCAATATACAATTGTTTTAAAATCAACTGAAGGTGATAACTGCATTTCTACATTTCTGGGGTAATGTGTCAGCCACCAGATTATCCTTGCTGGAAATATATTTAATTTCCACAGTGAATTGTGAAATATATTCCAAGTGATGGTGTCATTGATGAAGTGATGTCTTATCAGGGTACTGTCAGAATGTGAAGGCAAGAGGTTCGTGGTCAGCCAAAAGAGTGTTTTGAATTTTGAGCAAATACTGGATATGTTTTATTGAAGAGTAAGCAGCTAATAGCTATCTATTGTATGTACTGTACTCGAGCCAAGTTTAATTTTACTCAAAAGAACCATAAAGGTAGCTAATTACAGCAAATGTATTGTTGAATATATGTACCTACTGCTAGATCTAAAGCATCAACCATAGCTACAAACTAAGCAAAAGAAGAAACACCAAAAGATGGTCCCATTACACAATTGATCTTTAAAAAGATTAAATGATGGAATGGCATCTTTGGTCCAAATAATTTTCACATGATTGTATATGATATTTGCCTTCTTCAAATAGTTATTCAGTGCTGCTCAACCTTGAGCAGTATTCAGAAAGAATATTCCTTAAAACCAAAACATGCCAAAAAAATTTCAAACCTGCTGAATTGTTTCAAATGTTGATAGAATCAAATGAAGATTTGATTCTATCTTCCTAAAGTTAACACTGTCTGAAGATATTATGCCCCAAACATTTCACACCTCTGGTTTTCCAAAAATACATTTTTCAATTTTAAGAGTAATGCCATTTTGCTGCAGTTTTTCAAATACTACTGTAACATGTTTGATGCCACCTTTATTGAAATACACTATTAAAATGCCATCTATGTAGGAGAGAAAAACAAGAATCTAATTCCCATTAAAATACTGTGTATGAAACAACTAAATTGAGCTACATTTAACAAACCAGAATATACACCTGGAAATTTGAAAAGTCCAAATACAAGTAGCAGTTCTCTATGTCAGCAGGATCAACTAAGATTTGATGATTAGCCCATTCAAGATTTAAAGTTGAAAATATTGTGTATCCTTCTATATATAAATATAATTAATGTGTGAGATCATACACAGAAGTAAAATTAGATACTTGTCAGGTTGAGTGATGGTATTTAAACCACAGTAATTATAGCTTAGTCATCAAACTTTTTCTCTTTTAGACCAGAAGTGAAGGACTAGTCCAACATACACCAAGGTCAACAAATATCTTACAGCATCATTCAAATTTTGCTTTAGCAGAAAGTTTTCTTTGTTGGTAATCTGTACTTCTGCTGCAACTGGAGAATCTTTGGTCATAATTTGATGCTTTATATTGGGATAGAAAATGGTTTTGAATAGAGATGGAATTGTATCTCTCTAGAAAGGTTGTCAAAAGTTGTTAAACATAATAAAGATTCTCTGATGCATCTAGTATTAACGCTGAAGGAAATGAGAGAGCGGGGTGTAAGTGTTTGATATCAACCAATAGCTTAAATTTATTCAAGAAGTCAGCACCAACAATTGGATGAGAACATCAGTGATGACAAAAAAAACCAAGCAAATAGTCTACAATCTAGTTCCACAGTTAAAATTTTGGATCCAAATATATTTATAGTAGAGGAATTAGCAGCAATTAATTCCAGATCACTAACCTCTCCTTTGATTCTTGCTGCATGGGATACCAGATTTGTCAACTCCAGTGTCAATAAGAAAAAGTAGGCTGAAGTTATCAAATAAAAAGCTGCAGGAATGCTATTGACTGCAGTTGTTTCCATCTGTTAGCAATCAATCAGTTTTTTTTGAAGTTTTGGATTTTCTAAAAAAGTGAGGTCATGTGCACTTATTTATTTTATTGCTTTAAGTGGTATGGTACCAGAAAACGGACATTGAATTCTGTTTTGACTGAGAATAGCTTCATGAACTGCCTCAGCTTCTTAATATATAAAAAAAAAAACTGTTGAATTGAAATTATGAAACCAGCTGCAAGATGCTCATTAATACTGTCTAAATTTTAGAGTGTAAATTCATCTCAAAATCACTGCTGACAGAAGTAGAGAATACTTCCAGATTCGAATATCAAATACACAGAAACAATCTTATCAGGGGTTTCTTGGTACCTCGGGTTTCATGAGGTATAGCTGAAACCAAAGAGTTCTCAACACATTTTCAAAGAAAAGAAACTCCTAGTTAAACTTTGCTATGACATAAAAGTTCCAAGATCCATCTACAACTAAGTTATATCTCCAATAAGAGTTTCTTCAAATGGATTTCCTTCAAGAGTGTCAAACAGGATAGTAAAGTGCTTTTGATATTGCCATATTTTTTAGAGTCTAGAGAATTGGTTTAAACATCTTCAGCTGAAACCATTGTGAGATATATAATAGAATCCTGAGAAATTCAGCCCTTAGAGAATTGTGCTTCAAGTTGAATAAACCATAAAACTGATTTACTTTTTCCAAAACCACAGCCACTTTTATTTTACTTAGCAAGGTGTCAGCTTTATTTTCTTCAAAATAGTTATCTCTATTACATATATATAATAATTGTTAGTAAAAATTTAAAAGAATAATTTCAAATCACATCTGCAGATTATGAATGTTTGTATTGTTTCATCAAAACTGATAAAAAATTGATAGATGCAACAAAATTAGATGCCAATTAACTAAATCCAAATAAATCTTTTCTTTTATTCCATTCACAAGTTCAGTTATATGAAACACATCCTCAAAGGATAAGGACGTTGGAGATTGTCCTGTTTAGTAAAGCAAAATCAGCACTAGACAGTGGGTCAACTGATAGCCCAGTACAACACAAGTCCAAGTACAAGTGTTTCAGAAAACACAGTTCAGTGGGCACTACTGGATATAGGACTGCACAGCAAACATCCCACTCATGTGCCTCTGTTGACCAAGCATTAATGTCAGCTACACCTACAGTTGGCACAAGAACATTGAGATTGGACCATGTATAAGTGGAAGAGAGTTGCTTGGTCGGATGAATCATGATTTGTGACGATGGTCATGTCAGGGTGCACTGTATTCCAAGCAAACAGCGGTTCTCCCCATGGGGTACAGCAGGTTATAAACAGGTTGGTGACAGTGGTATTATTATGCTTTGAGGAATGTTCTCATAGACAGCTCTGGGACCCTTAGTTGTAGTAGAACAGACCATGAAAACTATGAACTATATGAGCATGGTTGCAGATTAGTTGCACCCTTACATGGCATCTGTTTCCCCAAATAGAAATGGAATCCTCAAGCAGGACAATGCTCAAGTCAAAAAAGGCTTGAATTGTGTTAGAGTGGTTCAATGAGCATAATAATCAATACCAATTAATCTCCTAGCCATATAATTTGCTGGATCTTAATCTAGCAGAATACATTTGGGCTTTCATAGAAAGGCAACTTAAAAATCAAACACATCCATGTTGAAATATCTCTACTTTGCATGACCACAGCTTAGACATTTGGTACAAATTGGTCTGCAATCATCCACCAAAAAGTGGCATCCATACTGTAACGTATGTGCGTCCCCCCCCCTGAGACATCTGGGACTTGCTTCCCACCGCCGGGTCAGTTTTAGAAGAATGATGACCACACGTGCAAAACCACCTGCAGTTGCTAATATACTGCGACGGACGTGTCTTAATTAGCCCCTGCAAGCTTTGACCCGAGGGAAGCATTTCGCCTCCACCGGATGTGGGGGGTGAAAGGGGACGCGCGGACGTCGGTGAACCGCAGAGAAAGGAGAACAGCGGAAAACTTCGCATGGAACGGACACCAACAAGATCCCTCCCTCACAAAATTATTTTGGACTTTAAAATCATCTCATAGTGAAACTTGTATATTAATGTAAATAATAGCTGTGACAATTAAACTAAATTATATTTCAAACACGCTACCATTATTGAATCAAACGTCACAGCATTAACAAAAGTGGTGCCATCGCTGAGGATTAATAAAAAAATAATAGAGATTACCGGACCCGTGAGAGGAGGTGATTTGGTGATTCTGGTTTATTACGGGAGCTCTGCAAACTGCACGTAGAAAAAAACTCAAGACGCATGAGCTTGGAAATAAGGATAAAACTATCCTTTAGAGAAAAGAAAAGCAACTCAGAAGGCCGAGATTTGATAGTGGATAAGATATCCCATCAATAAAGAAAATCCTTTTGTGTGTGTTGTGGAAATTGAAATCATCTTTAAAGCAAGAAATGTCAACCGGATCTTCGGTATTCCCAAGTTCTAGCAAATAGTACTTCAAAAGGGGCGAGTACTGTTATATTTCTTGAGTTGTATTAGTTGCTTTCTAAAATTTCTACTACAAATTTTGAGATACTTAGTGTTTTTTCTTGCATGGGAACAATGTTATTGTGGTTCTAGAGAATTGTAAATACGAGTATTGTGTGCAACTTTTAGCTTAAGATTTATTGTGTTTTTGATAGTTTTGATTATTTTGCTATGTTAAATTTTTTTTTTTTTGGTTGTTTCTGTGTTTGCATGGGACCAGTGCTATTGTGATACTAGAGAGTAGTAAATATTGTGTGAATTTTAACAAATATATTGTACTGATATTGTTCAAAAATGGCTTTTCTCGGAAAAGGGGAAAAGCAAGATATGTTGCTACTCGCAGAGGAATTAGGGGTAGATGTCACACCAAACATGACTGTCCCTAACCTCAAAACCGCAATCACTAACAGTGAGGGTTACAAAGAGGAATTTGTAAAAAATCTGTTTGAGACTATTATTGCAAATAGGAAAATTGAAGAGGGATGGGAAAGGGCAGAAAAAATTAGATTTGAAGAATCAGAAAGAGCAGAGACCTTGAGATTAGCGGAGCACGCGTTGAAAGAGAAAAAATTACAATTAAAATTTGATCTAGAAAGATTTAAAATAGAATCCGGACATAGTGTAAACGATGAATCAACCGGCTAAATAAATCCCCGTTCTGTAACCTCGAATGTAAATTTAAGAAAATTAATCCCAGATTTTAATCCAAATCAGTCAGATATTAGTTTGTATTTGGTGGTTTTTGAACGTCAGGCTAAAAGGGCTTTAATTGAAAAAACAGACTGGGTAGGGCATTTATTAGGTTTCGTGCAGTTCATTGCTCGCGAATCGGAGGAACAAGCAGAAAATTATGACTATATTAAAAAACTATTACTTAAACGATTTAAGTTAAGTCCGGAAGAGATTCGCTAGAGATTTGTGTTCAACACCAAAAGAAATCTGATAGTACCTGGAAAGACTTCACCTTTGAAATTACTAACTATTTAGAGGAGTGGCTAATCGGCCTAGAGATCGAGTCGTTTGAGGACCTTAAAGATTTAATGGTTGTCGACCAACTAAAAAAACGCGCGTATGCTAGTATGAGAGAACATTTCTTAGATGACTGGGCGAATCTCAAATCATCTACTCAAATAGCCGAACTCTTTGACAACTACGAGGATGTCAGGAAAATAAATTCAAAAACCGCGGATAAATTCAGCAGGAACGAGAGAAATTTGACAACTTCAGGGTTTAGGGAGAAGAAGACTAGGTTCGGGGAAATTTCCCCTAAACCAGTGGTTTCTCTTCCTGAGGGCGATAGGGGGAGAGTTTTCAAAAGACGCGTGATACGAAAATGTTTTCATTGCCACATGCCCGGACATATAAAAGCGGCATGCCCGAAATTAAATAGGAATAAAGCAACGGAGTCTCTCAATAATATTGAAGGAAATGGGAACTCGGATTTTCTTAATTCATATATAGCAAAGGGCTCTGTGAATGGTCAAGAAATAAATATACTTAGGGATACGGGGGCAACAATAGATTTGGTGTGTGCTAAATACAGTAATTCTTCTTCCTTCTCCGGTGAAAAGGTCTGGGTAAAACAACCGTTACGCTCAGAATTGGTTCGCTTACCCTTGGCGGTCGTGGAAATTTCCGGAAACTTCGGAATGGTGCAAACTAAAGCAGCAGTTTGTGGTAATCATTTAAATCAACATGGTCGGTATTTGCTCGGAAACAAAACAGCCGAACTTATAAAAGAAAATTTAGGCTATGATTTTCTTTCAGTTGAGGTAGTCAATGCTGTTCAGACAAGGTCTCAAACCATAGCGGCTAGAAAAGAAATAGAGTTAAATAGCTGTAGCGATAGGAAAGGGGAAGATGAGGCTATAATTGTTTTTCCGGAGGCAGAGGATCAAATTTTAATCCCTGAACTGCAGGAATATGTTCCGGAGTTAGAGCTGCTAAAAGTTACTCGAGATGAGTTAATTGAAGCTCAAAAAAATAGCGAGGATATTAAATCATTGTACGAACAGGCAGTCAGTCAGGTGCAGGCAATAAATAAGGCTTATTCTCTAGAAAACGGGTTACTCGTCAAAAAACGCGAGGATAAGTTAGGTAATGTGGCTAAATTAATAGTAGTGCCAGAAAGGTTACGTGAGCAAATTAAATCGTTGTGTCATGAAGGAACCTCTGCACATCTGGGGGTTACGAAAACTAAAGACAAGTTAAACCGATATTTTTATTGGCCGAATTGTTATAAGGATATAGAAGCGTACGTAAAAACTTGCGATCAGTGTCAGAGGGCTGGGAAGCCAAATGAGAAAAAGAAAGCTCCACTAAAATTGGTCCCGGTTATTCAGGAGGTCTTTACTAAGCTAAATATTGATGCATGTGGGCCTCTCCCAATCACATCTAATGGGAATCGATATCTCATCACGGCCATATGCATGTCATCAAAATTCCCTGAAGCTATCCCGGTGGCTGATATCAGTTCGGTTAGTGTTACAGATGCTCTCTTAAATATCGTTAGTCGTATGGGTTTTCCACGGGAAATACAATGTGACCAGGGTACTTCCTTTACTAGTGCTCTGACTACCGAGTTTTTTGAAAGATTCGGAATACTTGTCCGGCATAGTTCTGTGTATCATCCTCAGAGTAACCCTATTGAGCGATTTCATCGAACATTGAAACGACTCCTGCGAGTCTTATGTTTAGAGGCAGGCTCCGAATGGGACAAACATCTTCCGTCTATTCTTTTAGCGTTGCAAACTGTAACTCACGAGAGTACAGGATATACACCGTCAGAGTTGGTGTATGGGAAAAATTTGCGGACTCCAGAAACATTAGTAATGGAACATTGGATGGAACCGGAAGAAGAAAATGATCTCGTCACTGAATATGTGTTTAAGTTAATTAATAGATTAAAAAGGTGTCAGGAGATAGCTATAGATAAAATGGAAGAGATGCAAATTAAGAGGAAAACTTGGTATGATAAAAATGCAGTAAAACGCGAATTTAAGGATGGAGATTTAGTACTTGTTTTGGCTACATCTCGAGCGAATAAATTAGCAGTACAGTGGATAGGTCCTGGGACGGTTTTACGTAAAATTTCCGAAACGAACTATTTGGTAGAAATTCCCGGCAGACGAGAAACCTCTCAAATCTAACATATAAATATGCTAAAACCGTATTATAAAAGGCCGGAACATGTTAATTTAATAATTTCCGATGAAGCACACCAATCTCTCGCAGACCAGGATTTAGAAATCCAATACTTAAAAAACAATTCCATCATTTATGATTTCGAGGATGTCATCCAGGCTAGCGAGTTAGACAAATGTCTCCAAGACACAAAAATCAATCAGCTGCGCGAATTACTAAATAAACATTCTAAATGTTTCTCAAACAATCCCGGTTTAACTAATCTGGTTGTACACGAGATCCAGTTGGTTAATGATAAGCAAATTAGAACGAAGCCGTACCGAATGCCGCACCGACAAAATGAAATTTTAAAAAACAAAATTAATCGAATGTTAAAATTAGGAATCATTGAGGTAGGAGAATCGGATTATATGTCCCCTATGATTTTAGTTGAGGTACCTGGCAAGGATCCTCGACCTTGTGTCAATTATCGGAAATTAAACGGAATTATTAGAACGGAGTACTTTCCTCTACCCAACATCGAAGAACGCGTAGAACAGGTCTTCTCCGCTAAATTTATTACCATTTTAGATTTATCTAAAGGATATTGGCAAATTCCTCTGAGTAAAACTGCACAACGATACGCAACTTTTTGTACTAGTTTTGGTACTTACAGACCCCTAAGAATGAGTTTCGGATTAAAGAATGCCCCATATTTTTTTAGTAAACTCATCGCAGGATTACTAAACGGTCTAGAGCATTTCGTTGTCCCTTATCTAGATGATATCGCTATCTTTTCGGATACGTGGGAGTCACATCTTAAACATGTGGACATAGTCCTGCAAAGAATAAGGAGATCCCAATTAACAATAAAACCCTCAAAATGTAAGTTTGCACAACAGAATGTCAAATTCTTAGGTCATGTGGTGGGTCAGGGGTTCCGCACTCCTTCCGAGGTCAAAGTTCAGTCTGTTCTTGAGTTCCCTACCACTCGTACAAAAACACATATACCAGCGTTCCTTGGTTTAGCGGGGTACTACAGTAGATATATAAATCAGTTCTCAGTAATAGCCGCACCGTTGATAGACGCGTTGAAGGGGAAGGCAAGACGCGGGGAGGTTAATTGGACAACCGACTGTGAAAATGCATTCCGAGATTTAAAAAAGAAGCTAATTAATAAGCCCGTCTTGTACTCGCCAAATTTTGAATGGGAGTTTATCGTTCAAACCGACGCCTCTGATTATGGCATGGGGGTGGTGTTAACTCAATTAAATGACCAAGGAGAGGAGCACCCAATCCTTTATCTGAGTAAAAAATTCAGATGTTGAGAAACGTTATTGTACGACCGAGAAGGAATGTGCTAGTATTGTGTTCGCAATTAAAAGGTTACATTATTATTTAGATGGAAATTCATTTTTAGTTATGACCGACCACAACCCTTTAGTATGGTTAAATAAAAACGTTAGTTCTAACCCTAGATTAATGCGATGGGCTTTGGCATTGCAACCATATAATTTTAGAATTGTACATCGATCGGGTAAAAGTCATAAAAATGCAGATAGTCTCAGCAGATCTGCGATCGATGATTAGGAATTGATAGTCATGTTTGCTTGTCGTGATTATTAGTTGTGGAATATTGTTAAATGTAAATAGTTAATAAATGGTGTCAATCATGTGTATTTGCTAATGATTAGTAATTGTCGGTAAATAATGTTCTTACTAATACTGAAATTAATTTTGAATGGATATGTATGTTAAAAGGATCCACACATGGAATGTAATATTGAATTGCTTAATATGTGTTCTACCTTGGGTTTATTATGGATCTGTCTTATTATTCATTAGTATTACCCGTTAATGAGAATATTGGGAAGAATGTTTTATGTGTAAGATGGTACCTTAAGCATATTATAGCAACATGTTTTTTATTATGATTTTAATAAGTACTGTGTATGAGTGTTTAAAATTTTAATAATATGAATACTTCTTATATTGGTAATGATTATTCTTTCGTGATTAGCATTTGTGTAAGTTCCCTTGCAAGAACACTCACTCGCGGTAAGCATTTCGAATTTAATTGTAAGTTTATTAGATTTAATTACAACTCAGAAATATGACAGCACTTATTCAAAGGAATATTTTCCCTGTGTGTCCGACAACTCCAAAGGTCAGTCACCTCGGTTACCATCATCGACCCTGAACTTTTCTTTACGAAAAGTCTGAAAGAGGGGAGGAAAAGCTGTAACGTATGTGCGTCCCCTCCCCCCTTGAGACATCTGGGACTTGCTTCCCACCGCCGGGTCAGTTTTAGAAGAATGATGACCACACGTGCAAAACCACCTGCAGTCGCTAATATACTACGACGGACGTGTCTTAATTAGCCCCTGCAACCTTTGACCCGAGGGAAGCATTTTGCCTCCACCGGATGTGGGGGTGAAAAGGGACGCGCGGACGTCGGTGAACTGCAGAGAAAGGAGAACAGCGGAAAACTTTGCATGGAACGGACACCAACAAGATCCCTCCCTCATAAAATTATTTTGAACTTTAAAATCATCTCATAGTGAAACTTGTATATTAATGTAAATAATAGCTGTGACAATTAAACTAAATTATATTTCAAACACGCTACCATTATTGAATCAAACGTCACAATGCCAAGGAGAATTGGCAACTGCTTTGCTGACAAAAGGTGGTGCAACACATTATTAAATATGTGTTCATAATGTTTTGGCTCTTCAGTAAATAAAATATTAATATATCTTTATAGACAAACTCTTATAAAATACATAATCAAACAATAGCTACAGTAAAAGCTCATTTAAAAGAAAGATGTAACTCATTTACTCTCTAACCATTGTGATCAACATGTTTCTTAAATCTTATATTGAGTGAAACTCAGCTTTGGATTATTTATTATGAAGATAACTGTTATGTATAGCAGTATGAAAAATAGCATGCAAGACAAATTTGAGTCAAGTAATATTTTACCACTGAATACCACTTTACAGTGTAATTTATCATTAATACAATTCAATACTTTAAATAGTTTTTGTGATAAAATACATTGTATTTTATATCAAATTACGAATATTTAGTTTAATAATTGATTAAATCAATTTAAAAATTTCAATTTATTGTACAACAGAAAATGTCTTCTTGCAAATCCATCTAATATTTTAGAATTATTAATAAAAGAATTTAACTTTAGGGCCAAGATTTAAATTTACAATTGTTAGAGATATAAAGTTTAAATTATTTTTATAATAATAATAAATTCAGTAAAAAATTTTATTTTGATAAATTTAAAAATAATTTTACTTATTCTATATAATTTTTAATGATTCTATCAGTTAAAATTTGAAACAAAATAAAATACTTACATAAAGAAAGGTGTGACTCTACAGCTGCACTTCACTAACAATTTAATCCAGTTATCACACATAGAAAGACTCTGTACAAAGAATTGGCACCTATAAAAGTATTTTCATTAGTTTTCCATAAAATCTTTTAAACTCACTAAATCACTTTTTTCTAGCAATTATTAAGATATTTCTTTACTGAATTTAATAACATATATGAAATAAAACTCAAACCTCCTTTCATATTAAAAAAGAAATACCTGTTCATCAAAAATATAAATCTGTAATAAACTGCAAATTAAACCGAGTACAAAGCAGCTAAGGGATTTAGGCATTATAAATATTTATTTTTCAAGATATGCAAATTAATTTAGAACAAAAGACATTTTAAGGATCTTAGAAAGTAAATTTTTCAGAATAGGCAAGAAAAATGAAATAAAAATGCCTAGTACTTTTTGTCAAAACTTATACTACACTTTTGACACTAATTGATCTATTCTATAACATCTTTGGCTCAATAATGAACATTATTTTCTTATGCTCTTTTTATTTTATCTTCTCATATTTTCTAGAAAATTATTTAGAGAAGGAAAATTAGATCTATTACACCTACAAAACCAAACAAGAATGAGCTACTGCAGAAAAAAATAAGTCTGAAGTGATACCCCAGGGGTGTCAAACTCGTGACCCTCAATGAGAATTTTTTGCGGGTCGACCAGTATATCAGCACACAATAATATACAATAAAATATTAAAATTTCTCCCAAAATAGGAAAGGTTGTAGCAGAGAAGAGATGTCAAGTGTCAGGAAGTCAACATTAAATTGCTCTTCTTTTATATATGCTTATTATTATGTATTATACAAAATAAACCTACCTTTCTGTGAATATTTATTTTTTCTGCGGCCCACCCCAGTAAAACCTAGTTTGTTTGGCCCAAGTTAGCCTTTGAGTTTGACACCCTTGTGATACACCTTTAATGGAAAAGAACCAAACATCCAGCTATGAAAGTTTTTACATGATCTTTTCAGTTACTTGACTTTCCATTAGTACTTATGTGCCTATTTATATATTAACCATATATTGAAAAATAAATCAAACATTTTTATGGTTTGAAAGCAGAAATTACCCAAGTTACTTGCTACAAAAATATATCTCATTCTTCTTCAATGTTTAATTTACCATAGGAAGAAAGAAATGTGAAAAAGAAAGAAAAAAAAAATTTTCTTATAACTTCTACACTATGTATCTTGCTTAAATCCAAAATGAGCCATGTATTTAAAAATGGATAATTTTGAAAAATCAATGAATTTTGATAAATATTTTTATCTTCAATACAAAAAAATTAATAAAAATTTTCTTGAAAACTATAGAAATCAAAATTTTTTCTTTTCTTTAATATAAGCAAAAAATCACACTTGAATTACAAATATACACAAAATTATATCCTTAAAGAAGTATTCTACATTTATAATTCTAAGAAAATGTTACATCAACATATAAGTGCCTCCAAGTTAATACATTTTATTAGGTGCATAATGCTATTTAATTCCAAAACAACTCAAAATTATACATTTGACACATTATGTACAAGACAGAGTCCAAAAGTTCTAGGAATTGACCATTAGATGGCACTGCAAAGATCGGAGAATAAAATTTACCTTTTCTGATCTTGGGCTTATTAGTAGAAGGTGGGAAAAGTAATTTTTTAATCATTGTCACTAAATACAGCTTATGTTTTCATTTAAATATTCCTCTTAACTGTCAGATTGTGAAATGTCGCATTACAAACAGCATGCAAACATTAAATTTTGTAACAGAAATAGTCTTCCGAGATATTTTAGATGTTAAACAAAGCACATGGAGACAAGTAAAACTCTCGTGTGTTCAAATGACAAGCATTTTCTTCCAAGGCCACACAAGTGTTGAATAAGATCTCTGCAGCTGTTAGCCATTTACATCTATCAAAGAAAGCATCGAGTGCATCTATTGGATAATTCATCCCCAATAGTTAGACTATATATAAAGGAATTTCCAAGCAAATTTTTTGCAACTAACAAAATGCTATCAGAAGGAAACATTCTGGAAAACTGGCAGCAAAGAGTTGTTCTTTTTTTATGACAACACCTTTCCACATTGATCATTATATCGATGGGGAAAAAACTTGCAAAGCATGTTACCACACTTGAACATTTACCTTACTTGCCTAAATTAACTTTTGCTGATTTTTTATTTACATGGCCAAAAGTGAACTTAAAAGGCTGACATTTTAGAAATTCAGAAAAAAAATTATGAAGAGTGAGTGTAAACAGCTCTCTAAATAAGCTTTCTAAAAAAATGGTTCAAGAAAATTTTCAACAATTGTATAAATATTGGAGTGGGTGAGAATCATATTCCATCAAACTAAAAAGCAACATGAAGGCTATTCGTGACGTGGACCTTGTTTTTTTTTAAAAAATGCTCAAATGATGAGGATGACACCTGAGCAAGCACTCCCTCTCCAAACTGCCACAACATACATGTCGGATCACATTTAAGGTTTGACAGATTTAATATGCAGTGGCCTCCACTACACTGCGAGTCTTTTTTTAGCAGCACAATGCTCGAACTCATAACTCTCCAAACACAAATCTATGACCTTGACAACTAGGATATCGTGGCCATGTATAAATGTTTGGTAAAAGTGGATGAATTTAAAAGGAGACTATTTTGAAGGGCTTGTAGCAAAATTGTAGTAAATACAATAAATTAATTTTTATTAGAAACACTGGAAGCTTTTTGGTTTTACTTCATAAATAAATATATGTATAAATGTTTATTGCATTTAGTAAAATATAACTAAAAACATAAAAAAATATAAATTCTAACATGTTCTACATTGAATTAAAAAATAAATAAAACTAAACCAGATAAAAAGTACATATTTTTAAAAATATTTAAATTTTGAAAAAATTTATATAAAAAATTTTGTTAGCATCATTCTTATACACTCTTTAAAATAATAAATAACTAAAAATAAAATGTATGCATATTTAGAACACTTTTTCAGATAAAGCTGAATTCGATTTTTTTTCAATCAAGATGACATTTGATTAATTGTGTTGCCTTTACCAACAAATAAAATTGGGGAATTCCAAAAGCTTATTTATACAATACAGATAAAAATATATATGTGTACCATATTTTCTCCAACAACTGAATTATGAGGACTATGCCACTAATAAAAAGAAAATATTTCCTCTGTGCTCTTCCCTGTCATATCACATTTACTTTCAACATTATCTTTTGTACTAAATGTCATTTTAATTACTGGCTGTTATTTTGCCTCTTGATTTTTTTAAAGCCATGTTTACATAAAAACTGTTTTTGAAAAAAATTTACAAACTTCATTTAATCATTGATGGAGGGTTAAAGATACTTTTATGTTAAAACCCTACTAGACACACTTTGACTGTCTGATATGGTATAAACTGTACATCGTAAATAAAGATAGCGAGATCACATCTTCATTTACTTTCCAAGCAACTAACTTTGAGAAACAGAAGCACAAAATATTTGTCAAAATTTTTTCTACAAGTCCAATGTCCAATCAATTCAGTAGTCTCATTTCGTGACAATGCTCAAACTGGCCACATAAACAGAAGGTTAAAAAACGGACACTGAAAAAATTTATTGTAGCACAAGAAAGGTATCCCGTTCATCTATTGCTACATAATAGTAAAGGCAATTTCAATGGATCTCGGTACTGTGTAGTAATTAGAGTATGAGACAAATGTATAAGATAGAATTGTTTACACTACCCAGATGCGTATCCCACAAGTTCTCAAGGAATCAAAAAAGCTTCTAAATACTGTTTTTTTTATAAAAAAAAAAGGAGAAATTCAACTGCCTATAGTCATCTAAACAAAATGCAAAATTGACTAATGAATAATGCAAAAAATTTAGCCTCAACTGTTCAGATGATCAAAAAGATTGTTCCTCATGAAAAAGAGCCCTAACAAGAGAGAGAATTTAGCCCTAACTGAATTGTATCTTAGATGAAACATAGTTTTCCCTATGATCTAAGAGTGCCCTTTGTACAAATTGATGGATGGACTTGAATTTTTCATAGAATTTTGAATATCATACACAGGTACACATTTATTCTGTACAGAAAAATCTTGCATTTTATTCAAGATCAATAACAATGTATCTGTGTGAATGCATTTTTGCAAGATACTTCAATATTATGCTATAAAATCAAAAAAGCATGCAACACATGTTACAACAGTTCCAGTACTTTATATTTACTGTTATATCTTTGTCTCTTTTCCTTCGACATATTTAAAAAAAATGGTTGCAACATATTTTGACATGGTAGTACCACATTTTTAAATCTAAGAGCAAGATTGATTGAAAAATTTTGAACAAGAAACCTAGAATTTTGAAACAAGTCAGCAAAGTTTAATTCCATGATGTACTCCTTGAACATAAATTGAAAATTAATTTTGTCTATGACCACTAGTTGTGCAGCTGTCATGAAGGCCAGAGATGCTCCTCACTAAATATTAAAAGCACAACAGATGTTTATAACACAGTTCCCATTTTCATTTGTGTGGTGATAAATTATTTATTTGCTAATATTTGATTAATGGTAGATACAAGTTGGTATGTATTTTTTGGACATAATTTATGTTACAAGCAAAAAAAAAATTTTGGTCACTTCCTAAAATAAACTTGTTTGTTTTTAGTTCTGTTGCACAGATATTTTCTTTTTCTACTATTTGTAGCAATTTATGATGGTAGTATATAACACAGTTACTCTTTTTCAAGTCAATTAACTGCAGCATGTATTTCCATTTTTTTTTTTAATCTCTTTCATACTGCATCCTTAAAAGTCTGATACAGAATATAAAATATAGAGCACAATTCATATTATAAAAATAGATTTAAATAACTGAAAAAAAGCAATATAAATTATGCTCCTTTTAATAAGATAATAAAATAAGACTGTAGTATAAAAATTACAGCATTTTTAAAACTGAAAAAATAATCTACATTAGGGTTATGTTAGGCAAAACAGCCTTAATTTATAATTATGAATAGAAGGCCCAGGAAGAAAATCAAATAAAACTACAACAAGAATTATGCCATAACAAAAACACCAAGTGTGAGAGTTTATATTAAAAAGATATCTAAACAATAGCAATATAGAAATAAAAAGACATATGTTTTCTTGATTAATAGGAAATGAACAAAGGAAAATAGTTATTAGAGTTTTCAAAAAATTCATGTACATATTTCAGTACAACCTCCTCCTAAAGCTTTTTTAGTTAGAGATGTTTTTGTACATAGTATGAAAATATTAGATGCAGTATGATATGATTTGCAAATATATTTAGCCTCTACTTATAATCTGAATAAGCAGAAAAAAATCAATTTTACACATTTCACTCAATTCACAAATAACAAAAATGCTACAAAATATAAAGATAAATCATGACTACTTTGATATTCATCAAGTTATAACATTCCCATTTCTCTTATTTAAAAACAAAAAAAATACAAAGAATGAATATTTAATATTAAGTACACACTTCGAGAAAACTTTGAATTGAAAATATCGAAAAAATATAGAAGTACATAATTTGTAAAAACTAATATTAAAAAATATAATGTTCAAATTTCTTTTTAGAATATGTTGAGACAAGAAAAAAATAAATTTGGATAAAATATCATTAAAACAAACATTAAGATACAAGTTCACTTTTGTATAAATCATTTACTTCAAAAATGCTTAAAGAAAAATATCCAATATATCTTAGAGTACAAAAAAAAATTCATAAAATCTTAAAATTAATAGCAACTCAAAGAAACTAATAATATATTTTGAAAAATAATGACCTCAATCCTAAATTATCTAAAGCCTTATAAGAATCCTAATCACTTAAATAAGAAATTAATAAATTTCAATAACTCATTCATAGAATATTTTATAGCAGCCAATACTTTTATGGCAAACTGCAAGAACAGATACATTTCAATCAAATTATAGAACACTTAAAATGTAAAAAAAAATTCTTAATCATCAAAAATCATTTAAACTTAAAATAAATTCTTTCAAAAATTGGCAAAAATGTTTTTGAAAAGGGATATGTTAATATGAATGAAATGCATTTTATAAGAGATTTAAAATCTTTTCTATAAAATATATTAAGCAATAGCATAAAAAGAAATTCATAGTAAACATCTTCCCTATATGTTAAAAAAAAAATTATACTTTAACTATCTAATTTTAAAGTTTAATATCTTATTAAACTATAAAAAAACATTTAAAAACTCAAAAAATTTTCAATTCCTTACTAAAACAAAAAAATTTTTCATGATTCTTTACAATAATGCTTTTAATAGTTTACAATATTCATTAGCATATCAAAAATTAAAAATAAATGAATTTTATACTCAGCACATTTTCACTTAAAAACTTCTTTTTAAACATTGTTAAGTAAAAAAATGCATTATGTATCACTGTGCATAACGTATTATCATCATTGCTAATAAATGAAAATATATTACGAATTTAACCAAAAAGTATCAAATAATGAAAGAACATTACTAATACATTTTATGCAAATGATTTCAAAATAAAAACTTTCCCTTCCCAATTACATAAAACATTATTATATTTGAACAAATTAAAAACTGGATTGAAGTAAAATCCTAGTTTGGGTCCTTTTGTTTACGTTTCTTCCCAATAAAAAATTCAATAATGAAACGAATAAAATTATTAATTCTTTACATTTTATCAAAATATTGAGTACAATAAAACATATGATTCTAAAATAAAGTTATACAAATCATGTGCAACAATTTCAAAGAGTAAATAAAAACTTATAAACAAGACAATCTTTACGTCAAATATAAGCCTAATGTAATATAAGAAAAATACTTACATTTATTGCGCAGAAAAATGTTTTCTTTTTCTAAATACTACATATTTATTTACATTCACTAAGTCCCTATTCTTAAAGAATTACATGATAATTATATATCCGACATTTTAAAAAAATTTTAAAAAGCTGCTGCAGAAATGTATGTACTTGTTTTCTTCAACAATATTTACAATCGAAGATAACGTTTATGAGGAGAACAGAAATCCACAATTTATAAAAAGAACACCATATTTAGAAAAATAAACAAAATATATATTCTCAATTCATAACAAAGTGCAAAAACTCCGTTAATTTCAGGAACACAATTTTGGAATATCTACTAACACATAGTTTCAGTATCTCACGGCACGATTCTGAGTCATGTACTACCCCACAGTAGAATACAACAGCAAATAATCACCAACCGAGGCCCTCTTTTGACATTTCTGGGGAATGAAACTTTTATTCACATTTATTTTTATAATTCAGCTTGAAGATATAATTAACAGTTTCCTAAATTTTATGAATAATTTTTGCATTATTTCAAAACATTTACTATAGTCGAAAAAAGTGAGTAAAAAATTTTTCATATGTAACTACAAAACAAAACCAAAACTAATTCGAAGTTCCAAATATAAATGAAAGAATAAATAAACACTAATTTTTAAAAAATACAATAAAAATATATAACTGGTAAAAAGTTCACGAATTCTCAAAATTGAAGTTATGAAAATATTTGGAAACAACACAAAAAAATATTTTGATATTTGTAATTTTTAAAAAGATTTGTTCCTTTGATATTACTGCAGAGAAAAGTAACAATCAATTTTCAAGGAAGTTTTGCAGCCATATTCGTACTGTCAAAAATCATGTTTTTCAGTACCAGTTTCGGCAAAGTTTTTTTTTTTTAAACTTAAATGACAGGAAGTTCTAAAAAATGAAGCTAATCTTATAGACTGAGAAATAGCACTTATAATTTAAGGCAAAAAATTACTAAATGAAAATGTTTATGAAGTATGTTATTTATTTGTAAGGGAATAGGAGTGAAAGATGTAAATTTTGTTGTTGTTTCTTATGCCACCCGATCTCGACAACGTCAGATCCAGGCCCACGAAATTCATTATGTCAAGGGGATAGATGTACGCCTGCCGTTATCTGTAGCTTTGAGCACCATAAAGGTGACAATATGATTTAACTCGGTTCCACCCCAATTTTGAAGGAGAATACCCTGGGGAGTCAAGGGCCTCTCACCTCTCTTCCCTTCCACCAAACTCACGAGAGAACTTGTGGCTCGATAGCTATTTAGAGTAACCCCATGCCGCTAAGGTACCAAACATTTACGAGCATCCATACCTTCTCTGGGATTCAAACCCATGCCCTACGGCACCGCAGTCAGCGTCACTAACCACTATACCGGATAGGTGGCTGTGACATGTTTTCAGGTTGGTTTCTTCTCAGAAAGTAAATTAAGATTTTAAAAATTAAATGCACATTCATTAGATTAAGAAAATGAAACACACATGAAAAAAGTTAAAAAAATTAGGATACAATTGAAATATATCATGATTCTGTGTCGACTGCTAACTAATTGACTGTAAAACTTTATTTCAGTAATATCATTTGCAATTTTAATCACACCAAGGTAGCGAGGGGAGAGGATGTAACCAATCCGCAAAGGCTTGAAGACCTCCGATTGGCTACACGTCTGCTTTGTTAAATGAGCATCGGCAATCTGCAGTATAACTAAGGGCTCAATTTTTATTGAAACATTTCATGCATACTTTATTATTATACGAGTTGCGTTACTTTTTTTTCAGATTTCATGTAAATTATTTCAATTAATTATCTCGTGCTATCAGATGTTCAACAATAAATTGGCCACGGTAACTTAGTAATAATGGTAAAAACTCGTGGGCAGCATTGCTAATGTCGAGTTTTGTGTTCGAATCATGGTTCCACTAAGGACCCAGAAAGGAGCTGATGCATCTTAAATCTGTCGAAACTCAAAATCCTTGCATTGACGTGGTGTGAAAATTTAGAGAGTGGAGGGCCAGCTAATGTCTTGTCCTTATCACTTGACAGTAGTTTAAAATTGCGAAGTCCTTCGACAACAGCTAGTTGTTGAAATAGATTATTGCTTCGTTAATAAACAAACAAGCAATCAATACTAAAGGATTAAATATGGGCCAACCCAACGGGGCTTCATTTTAAAATTTTGGACCGGTTGATTGTTAATTAACGTCGAACTTTGAAGCTGCACGAAGGCTATTGGTGATGAACCTCGTAATTTTGAATCAGGGTTAAATGACGAGGTTGACACCTGAGCTGTCACCTCATTTTCTAAACTTTCACATCATACCAGCGTAATTATTTTGATCTTCGACAGATTTAACATGTTCCTCTACATGGCGAATCTTAAGTGGCACCAGAGCTTGAACCCATGGCACGATAACAACACCACTAGTTACTAGTTCGTTCAGCTGCCGTAACCACACAGCACCAGATTAGACGCAGATCCTAATTAAGAAAAGAATAGTGAGTTTTTTTTTTCTTTTCTCAAAGCTCGTTTTGTGTTCTGTTGGATTTTTAGATTTCATTCTAATAAACTTGTATATTGGTTTGGTATTCCGTAGGAGTTAAAAGTTTTATTTTAAAAATTCCTCTATGAAAAGGACGGGTACCACAGCTAATATATATATATATACTAGGTTTTTTTACCAATATTTATAGATATTTTGGGGGTATAACATTTTGATCTCATGAAATGCTGTAATTTTACATATAAAAGAAAATAAATCATTTATATAAAAATACTGTTATTACACCACATTTATTTTGCGCTAATGGACGTCCATTAAAAATATTTTATTAACTACACTCATTGCCATAAAAATTTGCGCACCAAGAAAAAGTCGCCAAAATGAAACGAAATGTTACATATGTAAGTACTGCTTTGATATAAATAAGTGATAAGAAAACCGAAGAAAAAGGAAAGTTTATTGCAGAAAAAGTACAAATGAACGGAAGTTTTAGTACTCTGTTGGGCCCCTTCTAGCGTGAATCCACGATGGGATACGAGCGGGCATTGAGGCATACAAGTTCCTTATGATGTCCTGAGATATCTCTGACCTTAGTTGCTGCAAACGCGCCTCTAGTTCGACCAAACTCGTAGGCTGTCCAACTTGCTGTCCCAAATGATCCCAGATATGCTCGATTGGTGATAAATCTAGGGATCAAGATGGCCCGGGAAGGGTGGTAATGTGGTGGAAGCAATCTTGTGACATCCTTGCTGTGTGTGGCAAAGCATTGTCTTGTTGAAAAATGGCTCCTGGGAGCCCTGCCATGAGCGGCAACACATATGGCTGAAGGATGTCATGAATATACCCCTAGACTGTCATTGTGTCATGGAACATTATTAGCTGGATTTTGTTTTGGAGCCCCTAGCCCGTCAGGGCTTTTATCTCCTATCTTGAGGGTGATGAAACATGAATACTTTAAAAACTTGCCCATTTTAGATATTAAGAAAGAAAGAATTGAGTTTAAAAATTAATTAAATTACTATAATAATACAAATACAGAGAAATAAATTACAATTATAAAAATTAAAATTACAAATACAGAGAAAACTTTATTTGGATACAGAAAAATTTTATGATCAGAATTTAATTTTAACATGAGAATTCCCTCGGCCAATAGTGGCCTCGGGAGGTTGTACTAACCGCCCAATGGGGTAGCAGCTTATCGTGACATGTTGTGATTGTGAGTGGTGTGAGGTTATCTCCTTTCCCGCGGTGCGAGAGGGAGTAACCTGATTGGTTGTTGCGTTAGGAACAATATTAGGGGTGGCCATGTATCGTAGGCAATGGCACCCCATACCATCACACCAGCTATGGGAGCGGCGTGTCACTGTAAAGCGAAATCAGGATTGAAGCATTCACCACAGGGCCTCGAAACTTGAACACAATTGTCATCACTGCTCAAATTGAATCTAGATTCGTCGCTTAAGACGACCTGGTCCCATTCCGTTTCAGTTCAATCCCATTGTGTGCGACACCACTCCAAACGGAGGCGTCGGTGGGTGCGTGTCGTTGGCAGCACAAGTAATGGGCACCGCGATACCAGATGTCCAGAGGCGGCACAAGGTGTGGGCGGTGTGGGCCACTGCCCACGGCCTCGCGGTGCATAGAGCCTCGCACCTAAAGCCGAAATAAATTAAACGAAAAGTAAGGAAATCCAAAAGTACACGCCACAGTGTTTTTTTTATAATTAATAAATTAGAAAATTCTCAATTCCATCTGTTTTTCATCATAAGATATCGAAAATTTGATATATCAACTTTTTTTTAAAGAAAGGTGTTCTATTTGTTGGTACATGAAAATATATGAATAAATAATTCGAGAAAATATTGTTTTCCATTTTCTTTTATTAAAAATTTCTCAACTTTGTCATTTCCGCTCATTCCTTCATATTTATTAGGACATTAGCTGAAGTTAAGCTGCTATCGCGCGGTGAGTCCCCGGTCATAGATGGGGCATAGCTCGGGACTTCTCATCATAAGAAAGTCAATTAAAGCATCGCATGCAGACGCAGTCTCGCTTCATGTTTCTATATCATATTATAAATTTTAAAAGTATTTGATGTGAGAATAAATAATAGTGGTGCTGGGCATTTTTCATAATTTATCAACCATGTCAGGCTTAGACACTAAGAGACATAAAGGGAGAAAATGGGAATCTAGTGCAGCAAAAAGAAAAACGGAAAGAGTTGTATCCAATCAGGTTTAAGTTCACAGGTATAATGAAATATCTCGGTCAGACTGAATTTGGTAGTACAGAATCAAATTAATCGGTTCCTTCAACTTCTCAACAACATTTATCCGTTCCGAGTCTCCTTTGAATTTGGAAGTTACTTCAGATGCACCAACTATTGATACCGAACGACGAAAATCGGAAATAGAAATAGGATCAAAAGCCTGTCAGTCATAAACTGAGACTGAGATTTCTGTGTTCACGTTGAGTAACATAAGTCAAATCAATAAGAAAAGATTGAGATTAGTTCTTCGCCTGTGAACTTCAGATGCCAGAGACATATTGAAACAAGCATTTCCAGTTTGGATCCAGGATTGTGTTCATTTTCCATGACAGATGTTCACCGGTCATAATGTAGTTCAAAGCGGTCCCAAACACAGGAGTTAAATAACAGTGATGAAAATTATCCTTAAGACGATGATCATAGACAGTTTTACATTTCTCAAAAAAAAACTAAAAAATGGTGGAACTGAACGTCGTCGCTGGTTGGTTTATTCAATTAAAGTTATTACAATTATCCTCATTATTACAATTTGATACTGTTGTAGAATGCACAGAAAGCTTAAAAAACTAAACGGAACAATTCGACACACTCGGTGATTCCGTTAAAAATGAAATGTCCAGTTTTAGAATTTATCGTATAAATACATGTATGATATGAGTTATTAACTCGTGACAATACCAAAAACAAATTATGGTAATCTATACAAGCCGATTTATGCATTACTCTTGAACATTCGTGTACATTTTGTAGCTGGATCAAAGAGTATCGGCAAACTGGATTCGGAAAACGCTTGTCTGACGCTCGTAAGTTTATTGAAAAAAGCAGTTATAATTTGCCAAATGACTTTAAAAATAAAAGGGTAGTAAAAAAAAAGAATGTTTGATTATGAAGGCGGTGAGCAACCTACAGAGTTTGTCAAAAGCCATTATGAAACATGATTAATTCTGTGATAAGCAATATGGATTCAAGATTTATGTCTTTAAATCAACATTTTGAAGATTTTGGTTTTCTCTGTGACTTAAACAAGTAAAAAAATGTCCCAAAAGAGCAAATACTGAAAAACTGTCAAGATTTACACACAGTTCTGCAAGCAGGTGAGAGCACTGGCTTCCAACCTTACGAATTATATGAATTACAAAATATGATCCCAAATTTATACTTAACACCATTACAGACGTGAAACACCTGCTCCAGTATGTCATAGAAAACGATTTGAAAGAAATTTTCTCTAATATTTACATTGTCTTTCGAATTTTGCTAACAATACCCGTAAGTACCGCTTCTGTTGAGAGCAGCTTTTCAAAATCAAAACTGATAAAAAAATTATGTAAGAAATGCAATGGGCCAGGAAAGACTTTCCGCTTTCGAAGTTTTATATATTGAAGGATTTCAGCAAAACTAAAAGTAGAAATATTCTGATTCTTTAATTTTTTCTCTTTTCTTTTCATTGTTTAATGTTCTAAAGAAATATGAGTAAAAAGTTTAGTTTTTCTTTCTTTATACATAAAAATTGTTTTTTTTAAATTTTATAAACCCCTTTTCTTACGCCACCAGAGGGCCTCGCGAAATGTATCCTGCCCACATTAAGTTCAGATCTCTCGCCGCCACTGCAGATGTCTTTCAGCCATGTGCCTTGCGATGGTCCAAGAAGACACAGGGGCCCCTTAGTGAAGGGGCTACCTGTGTCTGGACAGCAACCAATGAGGCAGTTGGCTCTACGCATGCATGCCATATGAAGTGACGGTCTTCTCGACGACTGGTCTGTCTAGGGCATGCTGAGCCTCTCTCTTGTTCACAATTCTTGTGTTCACTGGTCCCAATACCTCCTAACAGTAAAGTCAGAATGGATTAGGTGGCGATCTACTCACCAAGCTGACCACCTAGCTTCCATCACCCAGATGATTCTTCCCCTCTCGAACTATGACAGCTGCTTATATTGTCTTCGATGGCGACGTAACTGCATGTCTATCTCAGCGTTTCCTTTGCAAAAGGTTAAGTACATTCAAACAAGCTCTGATTACCTGTTTTATATTCCAGGGGGAACGAAGTTCAACGCCCTCTAGTGGCGTTAAGCAAGGCACAATTACGCTGCATCTCTAATCATTTACATATCTGCCCGACATGTATCTTCATGACAAGTTACGTTACGACCTCGCAATTATTTCTTGGTGCGCAAATTTTTATGGCAATGAGTGTATGTATTTTTAACACGCTTTTATAAGTTTCACTTGCATATAACGGAATCTTTGAGCTCGATTTTCACCCGTTTTGAAAGGTCAGATTAATTCGAAATTTTGCACACTTGTCCAAAACCGATGACAATACAATAATTTCGATTTTTTTCCCATTGTCCTGATCAGAACACCAGGAATAACGATTTTCAGATTTGGCGACACATTTACTGTACCGTTTCCAGATTTGGCAACTAATTTTAAGTACCATTTCAAGATTTGGCGACTATTTATATATACTATTTGCAGATTTAGCGGCTAATTCCAGAACCCATTTCTAGATTTGGCGATTAAAAGATTGTTACAACCCTATAAAAGCAAAAACGTTCGCGTCAGCAATTTCTTAACATAATATAAACACACAATTGTCTAGTTTTTCTAAAGAAGGAAATAAAATATAAAAGACTGGTGCATCTGAAAAAAAATATTTATGTTGCAACCCAGCTTTTCTCATGCTGTGAGGTGCGCTTGCCTTGTGAGGGGAAGGGGGGGGGGACTCGAGCAATTCGAAAAGTCCAAAATAAAATATTCACACACACAAAATAGTTATTAATTTACCGAAAGGAAGTAAAACAAAATACATTCTGACATGATAAAAAAAAGTAAAATGCATATTCACACTGATATAAGAAACTTATAAATGTATCTGTGTGGCAAAAGTATTTAATAATTGATTTATCAATACTAAATTAAAAGCAATTTTAGTAATTACTACTGACTTCCATGGACTTGTCTCATATTTTCCAAAAATATAATACATATATTGATATATATTGTTGTATGAGGGTGGAGTGATGAAAATTATGTGTGAAAATTGGATCGCAAATATTGAAAGTTTGAGAGAAGCATTGTTCTTACCGTTAAACTGAAATACAAAGTATGTTTTTCTAAATTCTCTTGTCAGATCTATGGAATAAAGCATCATTCATTGCTTCATTTTACCAAAACAGCTGAGAATTGATTTAGAGGTCTCTTTTTCTCTCTCATCGAATTAAATAATTCTCACGAACTCTTCGATTCAAAAAGTGTACTTTTGTGTCTAATACTGATGGGAGCTTCAGAGAAAATATTGAGCTTTTTTTAGTGAAAAATATCATTGACTTAACACCTTCTTCCGTATGAAATATTTCAATTTAGCTTTTGCAGATTTCTTTCAATTGGCTGATACTACATTTTGCAAATCAGGCCGTATCGACGCACTGATAGGATGTCAATGTGTATTCAAGATTCTAAAAAATGACACATTTAAGATTTATTCATCAATGAATAAATGATAGTTTAAAAAACTAAGAATGCATGCTTTTATTGTATGTCGAACTAAAAAATGAAAAATAAATTATAGTTTAAAAAAACTAAAAAACACGCTATTATGGATAATCGAACTAAAAAGTTAAAAAAAAATAATTCTTTGCTTAAAACTAAAATGATTATCGAGAAAATTAATATCATTGAGGTAAAAGCGTGGGGTGTTTTATACTACATCTTTACACTAACTCGACATTTCGGAATAGAACTAGTAAGATATTATAAGAATTTATATGGAGCACCTCACGCTTTTACCCCAATGATATTAATTTTCTCGTTAATCATTTTAGTCTAAAGCAAAGAATTATTTTTTTTACTTTTTAGTTCGATTTTCCATAAAAGCGTGTTTTTCAGTTTTTTTAAACTATAATTTTTCTATTAAAAATAACGCAGCTTCTGAAATATCCATAAACAATTTTAAACTAAGTTACCTTCTAAAGCAGCTGTTCTTAAACTGTGGGTCCCCAGCGCTTTTGTAGGGGGTCTGCGAAGGTCTCTCATTGAATGTTAAGATTTTCTTCATTTACAATTTGAAAGGCCTCGAGGAAAAATTTAAAAGATGTGCCATCTTACACTAGATCACTAATTGTCCTTGAGACGTTTTCCGCCTCGCAACTTCAAAATAAGCTTGCTTATGCAGAAAGCATTACGAAGTCAATATCCACACGTGCACCCCTGAAATATTGCGGGCTCCTTTTAGCTGTCATCACACCGACAACCGATGACCGTGAGAAAATAAAGCTTCCTGCGAGTCGGAACCCCGAGTGTTATTCGACGTGTAAGAGGCAACAGCCCCCGCGCGTTCCAAGTGTGTAAAGAGGAAGTCCGTTTTGAAGCACTGGAAAGAACATACAGTTGCGCTTGCCTCCTCTTTCACAAATAACAAATTCTGTAGAATGGAACAGGTCAACATTTTGAATAACTTGTAACCAACTGTACATTCTTTAATAAATAACTGTTGACGAAGTAAATAAATTATTTAAATTTTTAACTGTCACGCTACCCATCAATTTCCCCAAAAGTCACATCCGCAATGAAAAGTCTCTACTATATATAGAACATGTATTTTTCCATCAAGAATATTAAGTTTCTTTTTATTGTTTGCAACTATACAGCCATTACTTTAACGCAGTGGTTTTCGAGCTGTTCTATGAGGCATACCCAGAGGTTCCAAGAGACACAAATAATCTAAGTGAGTGAGTTTTGGGTTTTATGGCGCAAAAGCCAATTTTAGGTATGCTGCGCCAAACATTTGTTAAAATATTAAAATTTAGGATGAAATATCTAAAAATACTAGCAATGCAGTTTCAATAAAAGTTAAAATTTCAAATCGCATAAAAATTAGTTGCAAATGATTAAAAGTAGAACATATTTTGGTGGGGGTTTTCCCCCACCAAGTCAGACAGGATCTTAAAATATCAGACATCTTAAAAATCGATAAATGAAAAAAAAGTGAGTGTAAAGAAAAGTTTAAAATTAAAACCTAGATTGTATTTTAAAAAATAATTTATATCGTTTCTGTAACTGATCGGGTGGGGTGGGGGATTCCCCACCAAGTTCAATAAGTATCATAGAGAAAAAGTCAGTTTCTTCTTTTAGTAGGTATTACAATCAAATCTCCTTTGTATAATAAAAGTTTTCCCGTTTTTAAACGTGTAGTTAAGATTCGGTTCATATACCTCTCCCGCCCCCCTCTATGTCGTACATGATCATGTCTTCCTCATCCGCAGTATATTCAACAGGGGTGTCGACTTTTTAGGTTGATATGGTGCCATCTTTATTTCTATATTGTGTTTTGTATTGTTTTTACGTGGACGCTTTTTCTTACGAGGTTTTGAAGCCTGGGATGTGGGAGATATGGTATTAAATGTAGCGGTATTAGTCGCAAGAACAGGACTTGTGCTTCAGTTGATAAAGGTGTTAGCATTGATACTGTGAATGAAGGAAGTGCTTTACTGGATGAGGCAGATGCAACGGAGGTAGATAGACAAGTAGATGTGGCGGGTGAGACTGTAAAAATGGGGCATGTAGAAGTGGAAGGTGTTTGTTTGGATGAGGATAATGCGACAGATTCAAGAACACTATTGGACATGGAGGGAGCACTAGTAAACAAAGGAATAGGTGGCTGAGAATCTGATGATGATACAATAGTAATAGAAGATGAGGATGGTAGGAGTTGTGCTTGAGTTGAGGTACATGATTTGTTAACTGTAGGATCTCTGGATGGCATTATTGGTTTTAGAATTGATATTATAGGTTGTAACAATTTTAATGGTGGACAAACCATTTTGGTAATATTTTCATCTGTTTGTGAGGAATTGTTTACAGTTAGTGTTTTAGCAGCCTGAGCGTAGGTTTGAAATGGCTGTGGGGCTATTAATCTTCTGGCTTCTACATATGATATATTTTTGTTGGTTTTAATTGTTTGTATTTCTTTTTCAGTTTTCCATTTTGGGCACAGTTTTGAATCGGCGGAATGGGGTTGAAAGCAGTTAATAGATTTAAGCTCTAGAATGCAACCTGTGGAAGCATGTCCAACAGAGGCACATCTATATAGAGTAAGTAAGTTGTCCACGGCAGGAAGTTTGTGAATGCCCGAACCTCTGGCACTTAAAACAGCGCAGAGGATTCGGTATGTATGGGCGTATTTTACAGTTGAGAAATAGCCGGGGTTTTTATGGAAGTGGGTAGCTTTGGGCTATTGAAGGTTATAATTAAGTGTTTGGTTGGAATAATATTTGCATCTTGTTTTATTGTGACTATTCTGACCTGTATTACACCCTGGTTGGAAAACCCTTCGCGGATTTCCGCTTCAGAGGTGGTCAACAGATCAGGTTCAGATATGACACCGAGGGATGTATTAAGAGATTTATGTGGGCTTATATTTACAGGAGAACCTAGAAATGTTTATGCAAGTAAGAAAGACTTTGTTTGTACAGCAGAATTGGTTTCGATAAGTAGATCCCCGGACCTCAATCGTTTTATAGATTTCGGTTCACCACCTATTCCTATTAAAGCTTTATGAATTGCGAAAGGAGATTTGGTAGACATTTGATTATTCGGCATTGAAATAAGTAAAAATCGTGAATGTGTTGCAATTTGATCAACGGTTAATGTGGGTAAAACAAGGCCTTTACCCGAGCACTTCAGCATTGAATCCATAGATGTGAGAGAAACTTCATCCTGGCGTGCCTCCACCCACCTCGAAGTCCAACAAGGGAGGCAGTATGCCGGTCATCTGGCAAAAACCAGGCACGGCGCTTACCTGGAGTACACCTAGAATATAGTGCTACAGCATCAGGTCGAGGATCCAACGGGTAAACCCGCCACCCCTTATCTGCAGAATTAACCCTACAGCAATATCTCTCCGGGGAGACCAAAGAGAGGTATCACCAACCGATTGAAAGAAGCGGGCTCACTCCTGCCACCCGTCTACAGCGAAGCGTGGGCCAAAGGGAACGCAAAGGTATCCATACCCAGGAGACCATTTTCCCGCCACACACGGCAAACATGTGGGTCGGAAAACCAACGTAGTTAGTAAAACAACACAAATATCAAAAATACCTAAAATAACAAAAATACAGAAAACAAAACAAATGAATATTTTACAAAATGAAAATTAAACTGTGTTAGTAAAAATGTGATTTACATAATTCAATCAAATGTAAAGAAAAGTGGAGCAGCACTCATGTGTATATAAAAATTATTTATCTGTTGTCTAAACGTGAAAAGAAAGAAAGGAGGAATGGAATGACAAGAGGAGGGTGGAAAATAGAGAAAGATCACTAGGGTACCCCGGGATCGTGACACCCGTGTTTACCAAAGACAGTAAACCCCTTGGGAAAAGGAAAAGATCACTAGGGTTCCTCGGGATTGTGACACCCGTACTCACCTAAAGAAGGTGAGCCCCCGAGGGTACAAAAAATGAAAATGAAAATTATAAATGTATGTGCAAAATAGATTCACGTTCTCCCGTGAAACTTGCATAATCACAAGTTTCTAAAGCTCATCCCACTCATTAAAGCTGAAAATTTTATTTATCTATATAAATAAATAAAATTGAAGTGTCTGTTTGTAATTTCAAATTAGCAGTTTGTTACTAAATGCATTTAAAGGTATTTACGGTACTTATATCAAAAAATCAATTTTTAAAATTTTTGTCTGTCTGTCTGTCTGTTTGTTCCGGCTAATCTCGGAAACGGCTGGTGCGATTTTAAAAATTCTTTCACTAACGGAAAGCTACATTAACGGGGAGTAACATAGGCTATATTTTATTCCCGTATTCTTACGGGAACGGAAACTATACGGGTGAACGTGAAACTGAACGCCAAGATGAACGCCAAATTCAACGCCAAGCTGAGCTAATGAAGTCGTTGTTTTGGTTACTGGCGACCGATGCTCTTCATGAGACATAACACTGTTACGCGCACATGATATACGCTGACACGTGCCATATATATTTTTTTTATGATAGTTTTATCTCACTGTTCAGTTAAGTAGAGCATCGGCTGTTTCGGATGCACTTTTAAAAATAATAAATCAAGGCTTCATAAGCAAAAAGCAATGCAAGAAACAAAAAATTGATAAGTTTTACGGTTAGTTGTAATCTTTTCTTTTTTTTTATTTACATTTTTTAGTCACATTTAAACAATAGTTATTATAATCCCAATCTATATAAATAAATAAAATTGAATGTTTATAATTTCAAATTAGCAGTTTGTTACTAAATGCATTTAAAGGTATATACTGTACTTATATCAAAAAATCACTTTTTAAAATTTTTGTCTGTCTGTCTGTCAGGGGGTTACTGGGGCGTACTGACAAAAAAATTCCTTCTTTCGAAATACAAGGATTATAATAATGAAATTTGGTTCAAATTTTTCTTTTTTTGAATTGAAATCCGCCAAGAACGGTTATTTTGGAAAACGATTCTCAACAGGATTGATAGTAAAAATTTCGTTTTTCCCCCGTTAGATTTGGCCTGCATGTTTATTTTACAGAGTAGAGATCCACCGAAAATTGGTTTTGCGGGAATCCACCTCATTGTAGTGTTACGAAAATGCAAACATCATTCTATACTTCAATTTCAGAGATTTTTAGAAAATACAAATAAGACGAGTTCTGCCCCCCTTTTTTTTATCAAGAGGCGACAGTTACAGGTATAAGTATGTTTTTCAATACAATCGAACTTTTAATGATAGGACTTAGATATTAATAGTTGATATATATAACATCATGAAATACCCAGCGAAGCGGGTGGGTAACGGCTAGCACATAATATAACTTATTTTGTAATACTTTTTAAACGTTTACTGCAATATAGTAAAAGAATATTAAAACTCTTTTCTCTCTTTTTGTTTTTATGTACCATATACAAGATTGTGATTATTCTCTTGTCCGCTATACCGGGTACCATGGAAAATGTTACATTTGTTAGTGCAATGTTTGGCACAACTAAATAATTTTCTGATGGACATGCATCTTTTTTATCTTTGTCGAAAAAACATCGAAAATGAAGGAGAGAAAACAACATATTGACATATTAACTTAAAATCTAAATTGAAGCAAAAACTGCTCTTAAATTTTAAGTAGCAAATTCATACAAAAGACAAAGGGTTTTTAACTCAGATATAAACAGTTTAACGGCATTCAGAACAATGAATTTGAGTGAAAAACATTCCAAATGTGAGTGACTACAAGAACTTTTAAAAAAAATTAAATGCAAAATATGAAATACTCCTGTGCAAATTATTTCAATAGGCCCAGGCTTCGACAGTTTGTAAAAAAAATACAGGCACACATATCCCTCTTACTAAATGTAATACATGGATAAGTGACACTAGAAACACAAATTAATATTATTGAGTTGTGAATAAAAACTACAATAATATATTAGGTTAAAAAATTTTAATCTGAAAATAACAATGCTTTTGATATTATCTCTTTCCATAAAGTACCCATAACACATATGTTGATCTATTTTAAATATTATTTAAAAAACATTCTTCTAAGGAGGAGGGGATTGGGGTTCCCCCAAAACACCTTATAGTTATAAGGTTTCTGTGAGTTGAAAAAGTTTGAAGACCACTGCTTTAACGTAACATTTTCAAAAAATAGTAGAAACACATGTGCAAAAATAAGTAACAGAAGCAGTCTTAAAATTATTGAAGTACCTTTAAATCACACAGTCATGTGTTGGGAGTCAGGGAGGGGTGTTCAATATCTTGGGGGTAAGAACCAATTTTCCGCATAGGCACGCTAGACAGGGGCCTAGGGCGCAAAAAATTAGAGGGCGAAAAAAGAGAAAAAATTAAAATTAAAGCAAATGTAACGGCGCGTAGCAAGAAGGTGCGACAAAACAGGCGAAATATTTGGTTCAAAGCCACTAGAAAGACATCGATGACGAACAGTTTGTGCAAGAGTGTCAACATATCAAAATGTATATGAAAGTTGAAAAAAACAACAAAAACAGGAGAAATTTCTTCCTACTAATAGGAAAAAAAAGTTGGAAAGTACCTTCCCAGACTTATAAGTCGCAATGAAAAGTAACTTTACTCTTTCTGTGACAAACTGTACAGCAGAGTGAAGATTTCCTGTGTCTTTAAGAGAATAGAAGCAAATGAGATCTGCTACGAAGAATGAAAATCTTAACAGTTTGACGTTCCTATGCACTCAAAATTATATTACAACGGAAATTGACTACAATGATGTTTTAAACGATTTTGCAATGATCAAAGCTCGAAGAAAACCTTTGCTGTACTAGTACAATGACAGTGGCTCAATAAAGAATAAGGATGTCTAAAAGTAAAAGATAATATTGCAGTAAACGATGAAAAGATGATGATTAACAAGTTCAGAATAGTTCATACACCAATGTATATTCCATACTGTAATTTAAACGAATTAAAGTTACAGATCTTGTGAGATATGGAGCAACAACGGCTATTATCCCTTTAAACGATTTATTTCATCAATTTACTTTATTAATTTACAAAAAGGTTGGTGGTCCATGATGCCATAAGGAAAGAAATGAACAAGAGTGGTCAAATCATGTCACCATACTTTCCTTACAGCTGTCGGTTGTTAGTTCGGGATATAGTAGTTCCATAGGTGATGGATTATGGGAAGACACACATTTCAAATAGCAAAAACAAAAAAAGGGGAAAGAATTATGAGAAAATCCCTTCCTAACCAAAACTGGCAAGGAAAGAACTGAAGGAGGGGTGTGCTCTGGAACTAGTGAAGGGCCTTAATAATTTGAAGTGTCTAGGGCGCCGGATAGGTTAAAAACGGCCCTGTTGTGGGTCCGCAATGTCAGGTTGATACATAACGGGGGTGGGGCTGCTGTTCTAAAGCATATATTTTAAGAAATACCAAAAATCCTCTTTGGTATGTTGCAGATTTTACACTTAAAATATTGAAATTAATAAAAGATCATTGAGTTAGTTATGTGTTTATAAATTTAAAGAAGTATATTTTGAAATGTTTGTTAGATGTAAGAGATTGTTTCGGTAAAAATAAATGTTATAGTTTCCTACAGGCGAAATAAAAAATAAATTTCCTAGCATAACAGAGTTTGATTTAAAATTTTAGAGTTTCTCAAATTTCTGGAAAATTTTAGATGCTGGCAAAATTTTAAATAACTTTGCTATAACACTGAAAGTCATTATATTCATCTAATCAAAATTTAAAAAGAAATTGGAAACAATGTAGTTGTGTTAGTATACTTTAAATGCAGGATTTTAAGCGGTTCAAATCCTGATGTCACTGAAGACCCACCATTTAGAGTATGTGATGCTTATTAAACCTGTCGTGATTTACAGTCTTCACGTTGTGGTGGTAAGGAATTTGAAGGGTGCCAACTCAGGTGTTGTCCTCATCATTTAACCATCGTTCAAAATTAGTCTTTTGCCGATAGTTCTCACGTTTCTTAGTGTACGACGCTAATGGACTAGTTCTACTTTGTAAACAACAACATTGAGTGGAACCCTCACTTACTTCCGCGGTAATGTTAATCTATGGGAAAACATCGAAATTCAACTGAGTTTTTCAAACTTTTAATGCTAGTTTTTTTGAAACCTTTTTTGCACAATATGGATAGAAGATGATCTGTAGATTTCAGATTCAGGATTTTATAGTATTTATTTCAGTATCTTTTCTAAAATACCTTGTTAATTTTTTAGCTCAAAGCAATGGCGATTTTGCATTAACCGGAAAAAGAAAGGGGTACTGATGACTGTAGCGCCCCTATAGCAAGCTTTACGGTAGAACTTGTCCATAGACACACAAACTCACCTGACTTCAAAAAGAGATTTATGACAATAATAGTGCAGAAACCAGTAAAAAGCAAGTCGAAGAGGCTTAAATGAGTCGAGTAAAATATGTAAATAAATAATAAGCGTACAATATATATGTTATTGATACTAAATGTACAAAACACAGAAATGACTATGAATAAGAGGACTAGTATTATTCAGAAGTGTTTCATATTTGTCAGAGAAAAAATGACAGTAGAAAAGTGAGATTTACTACAAAAATATTTACAAATTTTAATACTAAGAAATCAATATATCATTGTCATTTGAGAGAATTAAACTAGTTTTGTATTCTGGAAGTAATTTAAAAAAACTTTTTAGTCATTGTGTGTGTGTGAATAACGTTATTGCTGTATACAAAAAAAAAACCGGATATATATTTTTCGTAATATTTCAATTTGGAATAAATCCCGAAATGTGCTATACTGAATGTAGTATCATTAGAATAAGTATTTGTGTGGGTTTCAAGGGAAAGATTTTATCGGGGAAGTTAATACATGTGTATATTACATCGATTGTGCTAATGAAAATATATAAAAAATTGCTTCATGACATCGTTCATCTGTAATGTATTTTTCAATTTCAGAACAATCAATATTATTAGTCGAATATGTTTTCATATTTTATTTTTGAAATCCAGTTAAATGGATTGACAACGGATTCCGTGTTTTCTGTATATATCTTTAGCTTTGATTTGTTAAAGTTAAAACGTTGGAAAAATCAGTGCATTGTTAAGAAATAAATTTACTGAAAGAACAATACTATTTATTTTAAAGAGATAAAATTTAGACCGTCATAAAAATTATAATGTATTGATTGAAACGAGTTATATATAAATTGTTGAGACAAAATGAGATTTGAAGGTTTTGTGTTGATCTATGTATTCACAATTAATTCCAGGGCTTTTGTTGTTATTGCTTCAAGAATAGCCACATAACTTAATTCAGTGGTGGAACAGCCCATGAGGGTCAAGGCCTACTGTGCTCAACTCAGAAAACCTGATCTTGGGCCCTGAGCAGATATTCCGGTCAGGTGGTCAATCTGAAGCGAAACTCCCAGTCAAGTTGCCAAGCAAGCTTCGTACTCCTTTATCGACCCACTGAAGGGATGAAAAGCTGAGTCAACCTTGCCCAACCCGGGGTTTGAACCTCGGACCCGTGATGTGGAAGCGCGATGCACTAACCACTCAGCCACTGGGCTTAATAGCCCCATAGCTATCGCATAAGATATCAATTTTGATTTCTCTAATTCCAGACGATGTCTCAAAATTTGATTATTTCAATTGAATAGCCAAGAAGTTTTTGCGTTATTTATTTCTTCTATTTTTGACTTTCTTTCTTTTGAAAATTTTATTTTACAGAAGTTAAATAAATCCCATTTATTTCGATTTTGTTCGTTATCGTTCTTTGTCATGCAATGCGAGCTTCGAGAATATTTAGGTACTTTTACAGTTTAGAATAGATTTTTAAGTCTGGAGATTACAACAGCTGTATGGTTCAGATGTCTTTTTCCAATGTTGAAATCGAGTCATAGATTCAAGTTCTAAGTAAACTAAATACTCATTCTGTGAAATTGCACGTAAATTTGGTCTCAAATTCCTCATATGGAAGCTTGTAGAATGAAACTGTAGACCAGACGTCGGCAACCTATGACACGTGGTACAACTCTCAGTGGCGTAACGGAGAATATTAGAGGCCCCCGCCTGCAAAGTTAGGTCTTATGCCATAAATCGCATCTTAAGAAAGGTACATAGGCATCAGTCAGATTTTGTCCCCCTCTCCCCGCAATGCGGGGGTGTGCGTTATGCCACTCTACAAATTTGTCAGTTTTTGATTGAATGGAATTTGATAATTTTAAAATGGAGCTTATTGAAATAAATAACATCTTCCAAAATATGGAAAGCAAAATTTCCGGAATTAAGAAAAAATCTGGAAAATAACTCGATCTGGAAAATTTAATCTGGAAGATAAATCGACGCTATTTTAAATTGTTGGATGCTTTTTGCTGAAGGCATTTAATTGTTCAAAGAAAAACTGAACGTGATGGAACTGATTTCTGCTTTTAGCTCTCTATGTTTATATGAATAAAAATTTCCTTACGTAAAAAATATTTTGAATCCGCAAAGAAATTGTTCAATATTTGAACTTTTTTCCCCCAATGGGGTGCACATTTGGTGTTTTAAATCTTTGCAGACCTAGTACATTCCCCAGGAGCTGGTACCATTTTTTAGGGCTGCACCATATAGGCGATAGCAATTACAGCAAGCAATTCTGACGCCCAGTTTCCTCCACAGAGGGAGGCACCTGAGCTCATGATGATGCGAACTTGCACTAAGATTTAATTTTGCCGAGAGCATCCAAGCCAAACAGACACTCTAAAGATCTTTCACATGCCGTATAATCATATGACATGGCCGCTGTCGATTTTCTGCATCAAGAAAATCCACCAACTTGGGCCGGGGTCGAACCGGCAACCTTGGGTGTAGAAGGCCAGCGACAAACCAACCACGCCACCCAATTAATATTTGAACTTCAGAATCGTGTCAAATTGAAAGTTACCAATTGCGATATGAAGTAGAATGGTGCAGGGAATAAGTGAGAGTTATGTTAATGTCGCACTATTAAGCTGCAAAAGGGATATTGGCGACGGACCTCGTATTTTTGAACCATGATCAAGAGACGAGGATGACGCCTGAACTAGCATCCCCTCTCCTAACTTCCACACTACATCAACGGGAGGACGTTTGAGCCTCGACATATTTAACGTGCATCGGCCCACTCTGCAAGGCGGGTCTTCAGAAGAACATGGCTCGAACTCATGACATGCCAGCCACGAGCCCGTGACACAAACCACAGGGCCACATGGTGCAGGAGAAAGGTTCGCTTTAAAATATTGTTGCGTAGATTGGGTTCGTGAATTTTATGCTATAAGTCCCAAAGAGCTAGACATTTTTTTTTAACAGCGATGAAAATTTATTGTGGAGAAGCAATCCTTAAAATACAGGATACAGCACAAAAATTCGCGCAATAAATCCCAGAAAGTTTTCATACCTTGTACAGCGCTCAGACACAACTATCACTGTCTAAAAATACAAGTACGTAATGTTAAAAGATAATCCGCAAGCAATCTCTCATCCGTGGACCAGTCAACACTTCAACAGCCGAAGTAATACTGACCCGGTTTCCGCAAGTGACTGCTTTTCTTTTATATCTGCGTGGCTACCTTCCAGAGCTTTCTCAAAAATCCACTTACGTCATAGATCGTGATGTTGTATCCAGTAATTTCCAGAAGGATCCATATGGTCACCAAAAATTATGCCAACTTCGCTGTGTCGTCAAGTTTTCATGAATTCATTCAAGATTCCATTATAATGTAAGGGACGGCGTTGCTTGCAAATACAATTTTTACAATACAATAAATGCAACAAAAATTAATATTAATGTATTAAACATCCGGATGTAATTCGACACTATTTTAAGATGAATTTAAGCATTAATTACACAAAAATTCGTAACAGTATCAAGGAATACTTATATATTGTATCTTTATTTCTCACAGAGATGTGCTTAAATATACGTATAATTTTAGTTATTTATTTATTTATTATGAAGGAATAGATATACTTTGTTTTTATTTATTTTTGTCTTAAAACGATGCACAATTAATACATAAAACTTTTAATATGTATTTTTGATTCTTTATTCCTTAACTCTGCATGTATTATCACTGGAATCGAATTGTTTCAAATATTTCCTACCTTGCGTCACCCTAAATCCTACTTGTTGATTGGTTCGGTAAACCACAGCTACAAGGTTGCCGACCCCTGCTTTAGATTATAAATCTTCCCTTCACCACTTTAGCGAAGTGCTAAATTGCGAGATTAACAATAAATATGAATATATAACGTCTGTCTTTTTGCTTTTTCGATATTAATTTCACAATAATTTTCATTTTTAAAAATCTTTGTCATCTTTATATGGTTTTTTTACAATGTGTATTCAAGTCGTAATGACAATATTAAAGTGAAAAATTAATTATAACAACAAAAAAAATGTTTTGCAGATTTTTACAAAATTTGCAATTGAAGACGAGCTCAACAACTTCTAATATAACAGCTTGTTGTTAACGATAATATTCCCGCTACGTATGAAAATCATCTTATTGTGGCGGGTGACGCCATTCTACCTTTGAAAATTAGTATCTTAGAGTAAGTATTGTACTGAAATAATACCAGACCGTTGAATTTTATGTCATTGTCCTTTCCAATAAAAAAATAAAAAAATACATTCGACTTTTGATAATTTGAAGTTGGAGGGACCAATGGAAAACTTTGAATTATCAAGAGAGTAGAAAAAATACTCGAAGAGAGTTTTTTTTTCTAACACATTTAAATTTGAAGCTAAGTAATAAAACAACAATTCTACATTTGTATAAAATTATTTTAAAGTATTTTTAAAAAGTACATATTGTACATTTGTATAAAATTATTTTAAAGTATTTTTAAAAAGTACATAAATTTAAACAGTATAAATATTTTTCAGAAGTTAAAAGTCCTGTATAAAAAGAATACATTCAATATATTCATACAGAATCCTATGCATCTCTTCTCCGTTGTGGATCATCCTTTCTGAACACATGTATAGCAAGGCCACGTGTTAAGCGAAAGATATGGACGGCTGACAATAGGTGTAGTTGGTCTATTGTCCACTTGAAGAAGGAAAGCAATACAAGTGTATTTTTGCCTGATGAACCGGAAAACACTAAGAAGGGGTAGCAGACAGATGGTCATCAAAGGGCTACAATACATGGGAGCCACGCAGAGACAACACAAAACTTGTAAGCTCCAACCTGTTTATTACAGGACTGCAGACGACAGTGAGTGTTCGAATTGTCGAGAGTTTTATAAGATAACTTCGAATTATCGCGTGTTGTAGTCTGGCCAGCCACAGATTTTACTTCGAAATATTGAGTGTACCAAAATGTATTGTTTAGTTCGAAATATCAAAAGTTTTTCTAAGGGCTGAGCATATACTTCGAATTATCGAGAGGTTTGTATTATCGAAGGTTCACATTATCCAGAGGTTCGTATTATTGAAAGTTTGAGAGTCAATTGTATAAGACTTATAGGAAGAATAAATTAGAAGTAAAAAACCCTTTTTAAAAACAAGCTTTTATTTAAATGCGCTAAAAAGAATAAAATAAACTTTTTTCTGTAAAACTTTTTTTACTATCAACTGATAACGTCATTACACAATTTATATGATATAAAAGCTCGTCGCGAGATTAAAGTACTCTTATTTACTTAGTTTGAAATTTTTACAAAGTAAAATCAATCAGATCAATTTACTTGTTTATCTGCATAGGTAAATCTCGCGACAAGCTTTTATATCATATAAATTGTGTAATTACGTTATCAGTTGATAGTAAAAAAAGTTTTACACAAAAAAGTTTATTTTATTCTTTTTAGCGCATTTAAATAAAAGCTTGTTTTTAAAAAGGTTTTTTTACTTCTAATTTATTTTTTACTTTTTACTTATCACTGGACAGGTTTCTCAGTCTGTTCATCTCATTTAACGCATCTTTGTTGCTAGGTCGTTTGCCGGTTATTTTCGAACAGTCTAGCTAAAGGAATTCTCGCAAAAAGTGTACTAGACGAAAAACACAATTTTTTTAAAATCCGTAATTTTTAAGCACTTTTTTCAATCTTCGTACAGATAGATCTTGGGTAATATTGTTCTACACACGAAAAAAAAAGTTTTATGAGATTATCTTCATAAATGACAAAGTTATTAATGTTGTTAAAATTTTGAGTATTTTTTGAAAAATCGTAAAAAAAAATTTTTTCGGCATTTTATTTTTTAAATGACTGATTCTAAAAGAGCAACGCATAAGCTGTTTTAGTACGGAATATCGATTCATTTAAACAAAAAAAAATTCATGCGCAATAGTTTAGCTATTATTTTCATAAAAACGCATCGATTGTGACTCATTTAAAAAAAAATCGTAAGAAATACAAATAATATTATTTTGTAAAAAACATTGTACCGTATCGGAACGAAATAAATGATCCATCCGATTCTGTAATTATTTTTTTTCTGAGTTTCATAGATTAAAGTTAGATAATTTTTTTAAAGAATTTCTACAATACTCCATCTCAGTTTAACTTGGCAGCGTTGAGAAAGGAATACAATGTACCACAATCTACTTTAAAAATAGCTCTACTTTTTTGTTTTGAATTTAAATCCAAGAAAATAGATAGAAATTTGTAAAAAAATTGCATACGTTGTAAAAATTAGATTATTTTTACGTTGTAGAAAGGTAATTATTTTTTAAACAAATAATTATTACAGTCAATAGCGCAACGTTATGAAATTCCAGTTTGGCTGAAAACCGATTTTCGACGCCAACTTTTGTCATTGTTGTAACAATAACATTATTACAACAATACAGACATATCAAAGTTGGTCTGCATTGTTGTAATAATGTTAATGGTTTTTAATTAATATATTCTTAATTAATTGCAATATCGGAATATAAATGGTCAAAACATGCATTGTCATCCAAACTAAACGTGTATACAAAATTTCAGCTCAATAGGATGAAGATATCAGTTTCAAAATTGAGTTGCAAGATTCCACCCGAACAAATTACATACATACATTGTAAGTTAAAAAATTAAATGTAAAAAAACTTTTTTAAGAACAAGCTTTTATTTAAACGCGCTAAAAAGAATAAAATAAACTTTTCCTTTAAAACTTTTTTTACTATCAACTTATAACGTCATTACACAATTTATATGATATAAAAGCTTGTCGCAATATTTAAGTACTCATATTTACTTAGTTTGAATTTTTAAAAACCAAAATCAATCAGGTCAAGTTATTTATTTTACTTGTTTATCTACTCAGGTATATCTCGCGACAAGCTTTTATATCATATAAATTGTGTAATGACGTTATAAGTTGATAGTAAAAAAAGTTTTAAAGGAAAAGTTTATTTTATTCTTTTTAGCGCGTTTAAATAAAAGCTTGTTCTTAAAAAAGTTTTTTTACATTTAATTTATTTTTTACTTTTTTGTTATCGCTGGACAGTTTTCTCAGCCTGTTCAACTCATTGAACGCTGGTTCGCCATCCCTGGTTTAGCTGAATTTATTCTCGCAAAATGGGGTATTAGACTAAAAACACAATTTTTTTAATTCCGTAATTTTTAAGCAATTTTTTCAATTTTCGTGCAGATTTTGGTTAACATTGTTCTACACACGAAAAAAAAAGGTTTAGTGAGATTATCTTCATAAATGACAAAGTTATTAAATGTTTAATTAAAATTTTGACTATTTTTGAAAAACTTAAAGAATATATTATTTATTTGAAATATTTTGAAGATAAGGGATATATTTCTCTAACATATTAGAAGAAAATTTTAGTTATTTATTAAAAAACTTCAAAAGACATTTAAATATATGTATTAATCAATAAAATGCTTAAGACTCAAAACGCATTTTGTAATCAAAAAAGAAAGTTTTATCAAATAATGATAATTTTTTGCTGCACATTGAATATCTTCTACGTAAGAATCTATTTTTTTTTAATTGCTCAGATCATCTTTAGAAACTTGATTTTGAAAAAATCAATAATTAAATTCAAATAAAATTAACAGATTCTATTTGTAATTAAATTTAAGGACACATGTCGTAGTGTGTGTTTAGATTACTGGTGATAAAATGAGGTATATTTAAATTACTTGTAGGCTTAAAATTAGAAAATTCATTCATTTTAATATAAAATTATTTTTTTTAATCGAAAATATATTGCATTTCTAGATAATATTTTTCTCTTATTGTTTTCCTAGCGGATTCCTTTTGATGGGTAAGATACATAAAAAAATGATCTTTCCGATTCTGTAATTATTTTTTGTCTTGAGTTTCATAGATTAAAGTTAGATAAATTATTTAAAGAATTTCTTCAATACTCCATCTCAGTTTAACTTGGCAGCGTTGAGAAAGGTATACAATGTACCAATCTACTTGAAAAATAGCTCTACTTTTTTGTTTTGAATTTAAATCCAAGAAAATAGATAGAAATTTGTAAAAAAATTGCATACGTTGTAGAAATTAGATTATTTTTACGTTGTAGAAATGTAATTATTTTTTAGACAAATTTAATTAATACTGTCAATAGCGCAACGTTATGAAATTCCAGTTTGGCTGAAAACCGATTTTCGACGCCAACTTTTGTCATTGTTGTAACAATAAAATTATTACAACAATGCAGATATATCCAAGTTGGCGCCCAAAACTAGTTTAACGTTTTTAATTAATATCTTTTTAATTAATTGCAATATCGGAATATAAATGGTCAAAACATGCATTGTCACCCAAACTAAACGTGTATACAAAATTTTAGCTCAATAGGATGAAGATATCAGCTTCAAAATTGAGTTGCAAAATTCCACCCGAACAAATTACATACATACATTGTAAGTTAAATAAAATCTTGTAATAAAAAGTCTGCGTTCACTATTTGAATATTCTTGATTCCTGGAATTTGTATCAACAGGCGTTATAGATTAGCAGAATTTTTGCATTCAGTTATCAAGTAAAATAGCTTGAGAAAGTTCTAACGCAATAAGATACGAAGCAATTCAAGATGGAAAATAAAAGGAAGAAAATTAGTATCAGTCAGATAAATCGTGAAAATGTGGAACAAGTCGTCGGGATTTAACCAGATCCATTGGATGGCAGTATTCATTTATCCAGAGTGTTATTTATAACTTTAAATCTACAGAAGTTTACACATACAAACCTCGTTCAAGTCGCCCATATAAACTCATAATCAGGGAAAAATAACGTATAATATCCGTAGTGAAAAAAAAATCCGCATTTGATTGCAACTCAAATAGCAATAGATATTCACAAGAAGTTTAAGGAAAACCTTTGAGTGGATACTGCAAGAAAAATCTTGAAAAAGGCCAGATACCGTAGTCGAATGGCTCACAAAATATCTTATATTTCAGACCAATTGATAACTTTTGTAAAACAGCAAATACATAAGTCTCCAGAGTTCTGGAGAATTATGATGTTCTCCGAGAGAGCAAATTTTGTATTTTTGGCATAAACGATCGTAAATTGGTATGCAGTAAACCTTGTACAGCGCTTCAAAAAGAGCATTTAGTACCAATGGTAAAGTACGATGGCGATGGAGCTATAGTGTGGGGGTACATGGCGAGCAATGGTGTTGGCAAGTTGGAGTATATCGAATCAATTAAGAGCAAATATGATTACCCTGATGTCCTAAAAACAATTTAAAGGAAAGTGCCACCAAACTCAGCCTAGGATCGTCGTTTCGTTTCCAACACGACAACAATCAAAAGCATACCACGAAGATTTTGAAGCTTTGGCTCTTATATAATGTCTCAAATCAATTGCATATGCCCCGCAGTTGCCTGATCTGAATCCTACAGAACACTTATGGGATTTGTTAAAGCCTAGGATTCGTCAACACTATTTTTCCAGCAAGGATATGCTGAAGAGATGTCAAATAGATAGTCAAAAGATAAGCACTGAAGAAAGCACTAGACTTAATAATTCAATAGTTCATTGTCCTTTTAAATATTTTGTTACTAAGAACAGTGAACGCAGACTTTTCTACTAGATTTTGTTAGTCACAAACTCTGTTTTAAAACTATGAAAGCAAAACCGAGTTTACTTTAAGCAATTTCAATATTTGAAATGAATTTAAAAATATAATTTACAAAATTTCAAATTCCAGTTTTCAAATTTTTCCGTTGTTACGATATAGTACGTGAACGCAGACTTTTTCTAGCAAGTGTATAGTTTGGATCTTAAACAGTTTTATACCATAATCACTACATACATGTGTTTATACATTTATCAACTAGTTGTTACCCGCCGCTTCAGCTGGGTATTTCTCTCATGATGTTTTATAAATCTACTGCTTATATATGTATAAATTATTACATCTATGTCCTAGCATATTGGGTTAAATTCAATTGACTGAAAATATACTTATACCTGTAACTCTACCTGTTGATAAAAAGTATAGCTCATCTAATTGTATTTTCAAAATTGAAGCATAGAATGATGTTGCTCTTTCGTAACTCAAAACCATGTGGATTCCTGCAAACCAATTCCCGGTGACTTACCCGTAAATTGAACATGCAAGCCAAATTTCAAGTCTAAATCTAACAGAAGACTGTCTGAACTCGGAGAAGGCATGGATGTTTGTGTTGTAATCCTTTCTTCTGTCTGTGTTGTTTACCCCCGTGTTATACGTTCGGTGGTGCACGGGTTTATAAATGTTAAAAAAAAAAAAAAATCTAACAGAAAAAAACAAAAGTCTTACTATCAATATCCCCGTAATCCCGTTGAGAGCCGTTTTCCAAAATTACCGCTCTTAGCGGATTTCAATTCAACAAAAGAAAAATGCAAACCAAATTTCATTATTATAGTCCTTGTAGCTCGAAAAAAGTAATTTTTTTTGTCAATACGTCCCAGTAACCCCTGCAACCCCCCAGAACTCTTGATTTGCTTAAAATTTATTCTTAGTGGATCCATATTCAACAAAAGAAACATGCTTAACAAATTTCAAGTAAATGGGTCTAACAATTAAAAACAGAAATTTTTTTCTGTAACTCCTCTTGACCCCTCGCAAACATCCTTAGGGGTCAATTTTCGTTTTACTCTTTGTTAGAGGAACTCTATTCCATGAAAGGAACATGCCTACCAATTTTCAAGCAGGATGATCAAATAGTTTTAAAATGGAAATATTTATCGATTACGCCTCTTAATCTCCCGAAATTAAACTTAGTAGTTGATATTCGCGAAACCCATTTTGTAGCGGTTCTCTACTTTACGAAAGGAATCTGCTTATCAAATTTCAAGACTGTACGTCTACAGTTTAAAAAATGGGGATAATTGTCTATAACGCCACTTGAGCCCCCGCAACGCCACTTCTGGGTCTGTTTTCACAAAACCCATTTTGTAGGGGAATTGCACTCTATGAAAGGAATCTGCTTAGCAAAATTTGAAGACTGTGCGTCCAATTAATTAAAAATGCCAAAAAAATTATCAATAACGACCCTAGGGGTCGATTTTCACAAAACACATTTTTTAGTGTATTTCTATCCTATGAGAGGAATCTGCTAACGAAATTTCAAGACTGAGTCTAATAGTTTAAAAATAGAAATAATTATTTATATCTGCCCTTAACCCCCCGCAACACCCCTTGGGGGTCAATTTTCTCCAAACTCGTTTTGTAGCGGATATTTTCTCCATGAAAGAAACATTCCTACCAATTTTCAAGCAGGTAGGTCAAGTAGTTTAAAAACGAAAATACTTATTTATTACGCCACTTAGAGGACTGTTTTCACAAAACCTTCTTATAGCTGATCTCTACTCTATGAAAGAAATCTATTTATCAAATATAAAGACTGCGTCTAATAGTTTAAAAATGGAAATAATTATCTATAACACCCCTTAAGTCCCGCAACGCCACTTGGGGGCAATTTTCCCAAAACCCATTTTGTAGCGGATCTCTACTCTCTGAATAGGAATCTGCTTACTAAGTTTCAAGACTGTAGTCTAGTAACTTAAAAATCGGAATTTATGACGCCCCTTAAACCCCCGCAACGCCACTTGGGGGCAATTTTCCCAAAACCCATTTTGTAGCGGATCTCTACTCTCTGAAAGGAATCTGCTTACCCAATTTCAAGATTGTACATCAAAGTAGTATAAACATGGAAATTATTTATAAACCCTTGCGTTTTGAATTTCGGAAAATCCGTTCTTAGCTGATGTCTACTCTATGAAAGGAACATGTCTACCAAATTTCAAGTCTGTAGGTTGAATAGTTCGAGATATCGTGATTAGTCAGTCAGTCGCTTTTCTCCTTTATATATATAGATTATAATTCTTATCCTTTAATATTTAATTGGTGTTGCGTGACCCCATAGACTTCAGCATTATTTTTATAATCCCACCCCCTCCTGAAAATAAAATGTATTTATGAGGAAAAAAAATACAATAAAAGATGAGTGAAATTTACCCCCCCCCCCCAACTGCATTTTATTTTATCTCACTATTACGCAAGTGGTTTTTTAGACTGCATCAAACAATTGTATGACGAAATACATCCACAGACGCCGTGATGGAAAAGTTTGATTATCAATTAAAGTATTTCGACCGAAAAAAAAAGATACTTTTTCGCACAATTCCTACTATTAGTTCACTCTCTCTCTATATATATTTATACATCTTATTCGAATTTTCTTCAGTCGTTAATAAAATACTTTCTATTCATCCATTAGAGTTCAAATACATTTTTTTAAACGTGTAGTGGATGTCACTTGATGTTGTGTGTGATATTGTTTTTTCGAATTATTCATTAATTTAATTAAAAATGAAAAAATAATAGTCCAACAACATATATAGAATGGAAAATCGTTCGTAGTGTCCCTGTAGCGCAATGGACTCTTAATCCAAAGGTCGTGTGTTCGAATCCCCACCCCCCAAGAATGGCCTAATTTCTGAGAATGTAATTTCTTTTTTACTATATTATTTTATTAGAATAATTAAATTTAATTACTGAATAAATAGTAACAAACTAACGTAATAATCCCAACGTATATATTAGAATGGAAAATTGCAAGGAAAATCTCTTATTTTGTCACTCAATATTATGATTCTGTCATATATACATACAAACGACTTTTGATAATTCAAACTTTTGATAATACGAACCTCTCGATAATTCGAAGTATATGCTCAGTCCCTTGAAAAACTCTTGATAATTGGAATTAAAACAATACGTTTGGGTACACTCGATAATTCGAAGTAAAATCTGTGGCTGGCCAGACTACAAAAAACACGCAAATAATTCTAAGTTATCTTATAAAACACTCGACCATTTGAACACTCCCTATCATGCACAGTCCTATAGCAAACAGGTTGGAGATTACAAGTTTTGTGTTGGATTGTCTCTGCATGTCTCCCCTGTATCGTAGCCCTTTGATGACCATCTGTCTGCTACCCCTTCTTATGTTTTCCGGTTCATCAGGAGAAAATACGCTTGTATTGCTTTCCTTCTTCAAGTGGACAATAGACCAACTACACCTGTTGTCAGGCGTCCATATCTTTCGCTTAACACGTGTTTAGAAAGGATGATCCACTACTAAGAGATGCATAGGATTGTGTATGAATGTATTCTTTTAATATACAGGGCTTTCAACTTCTGTATAATATTTATATGTACTTTTTAAAAATTAATTTAAAATAACTTTATACATATGTAAAATTGTTGTTTTAGTACATTGTTTGAAATTTAAATGTGTTAGGGTAAAAAAACTCTCTTCGAGTATTTTGGGAGTTTTTTTTTCTACTCTCTTGATAATTCAAAGTTTTTCATTGGTCCCTCTCCAACTTTGAATTATCTAGAATCGACTGTACATATTTATATTAATTGTAGCTATTTAATAAAAAGTAACTAAAATAAAAAATTTCTTTGTTGATCTTAATAGGAACTGATTTTAATTTATTTTATTTTTAAGTCTATTCACTACTTTTGAGTTTAAAAAAATATTACCCCATTTCAATTGTTTATACAATAATTTTATCGCGTGTGCACTTTGTATTGCTAAGGAAATTTTGGACTCTACTTCTCTGGCCAAACGGTATTACAGCCAAGAAGATTGTTTGGGGCCAAGAGATTCAACAATAGTTGTATTGAGTTTATTAGAACTAGCATTCTTCCGAACCTTTATATCTTTTCATGTGATTTTGATGACTTTATAAATGCTTCCAAATGCCCTTTTTGGGATATTAATGGTGGTTTAATAAAATATAATTATTGCAGTTTAATAAGATAATTATTTTTGTGTGATAAAAATTGTTTTATTACAAAAGTTAGAAACTGGGTGAAAAAATCTTGACTTTGAAATTTTTTTTTTGTGTATGAAGTGGGCAAAGATGAGCTTAGCCAATCTGGCTGCAGCAAAAAAATCAGTTTGAAAGAGAAAAATTTTAGGTGCAAAAAGTTTGGATGCATTCGTATTGAGTGGAATTTTTGTAATTGGTTGATAAGAATAGTCAGCTATTTTTATATTTAAGTCTGGTTGAGAAATGTGACAAATCATTGAGTATTTTTGAGCTTGAGCAAATTGAAATGCCAAGCTATTGAGAAATTTAAGAATGAATGGTTAATAAAAATTAATTAAATGAAGAGAAAAAATTATGAATTAAAGAAAAGGATCAACTAAGGCAGATCTGGATCTATGATAATTTAGACCAGGAGAATATTTTTTGATACTCATGATCAATTCGTTTTTAGAGTTATCTATATTATTGTAGAAGTAGATTGCATTTCTCCTGATCATTCATCAAATAGTGGAAATTTTACTCATGGCTCAGAGGTCAACTTCAATGATAGTTAATAATAGTATTCGTTCAATAATAGTAATGGACACGTGATGGTTGCTAATCTAATTTAAAACTTTACAGATGCTTCACTTTTTAAATTTTTTTAAGGATTAAGTCATAGCTTTCAAATCTAGCACACATATTGATATCAAACTACAGTAAATCTGGACAAAAAAATTTTCTTTAAGAGATCATACAAGCCCCAAAAAGGATTAGATAAAAAAAAAAAAAAAAAAAAAAATTAAAATCTGTTATTTTAAAAAAATTTTAAATAATTAATCCAAACATGAATAATGCGGCAAGACACATGGGAAACGTTTTGTGTGATTATTTCAAGAAAGGTTAAAATTAATTAATGCCCAAAATTTCAGGTAATTTTCAAAAAGGCATAAAAAAAGTTGTGGTTATTTGATTTTTTAAATTACTCTGTTAAAGAACACAAAGTATGCACTTTTCTAGGACATAAACTCAGTCAATCTATGAGAAGGATAGGGGGTTCAAACATTCCAAACAAACAAAAGCACATAAAAACTAATTTATTTTTTTAAAAATAGCAAAAAATTCCTTTAGTTTTTTATAAAATTATAGCATTTTAGTAGCAAAATGAATGCTTTATGTGATTAAAATTATTTTTTGTCTGATCTTAGAACAAATAGAAAGATTAAATTTTAAGGAATGAGCCAAATCACAGAAATAATTCTTTTTGAGTTTCTGCATGATATATGGTACTACAGAGGAACACCAATAATTCATTGTGTCTTAATTAATTGTAATGTAGGAATTAAAATGGTAAATATGGATTCTTTTGTTTACTTCTATTGGTACCTTCAGCGTGTTTCTGTATTCAGAAGTTCGTAAGAAGACAGTTTTGAAAAGAAACATACATTTATTTACTATCAAATTTTAAAAGTGCAATTAAGTTAAGATTGTATTTAGATTATACCAATACTTTAGAAGGCAACACCATTAAAGAATTAAATCACTTACAAGTCTTTGATTTAAAAATATTTGTTCATTTTATTCTAAATCCTAGTATTACTGAATAACGCAGAATACTTAAAGGCTAAGGTTAAGATAAATACAAAAATTAATGTACGGCTCATACCGTTGAACACCATTGGATTTTTAAGAGTCCAGAACTATATTTAATGAACAGCACTTTCCCATCCTTTTTCATTTTACATAGGTCTCTACATAAAAGGACTTTACTATCATACTAAATGTTCTCATGAACAATGATCTCCTAAAAATTTTACTAATTGTCAAAAATTTACAAAAATAAAATGCCCAACCAGTTTTTTAAGTTAATAGAAAAATTAACTCAATCCTTTAACATAATTCATTTCAAGAGCAAAAAAAGACAATGCAGATGTAGAAAATTAATTTTTGAAATCAAAAAGAAACAAAGCACATAGGAGAAATGCTAAATATGCTATAAAATGATTTAGCAATTCATTTTACTTATCATATAATGTCAGTTTATCCAATTTTCAATTAGCAGCTAAATAAAATAAAAAAAAGAGGTAGTAAATAATACTCCAAAGAATAAAATGGACAACACACAATCTAAAAAGAATCTTGAATTTTTTCTTAACATTAAATTTTCTCAAAATCTTAAATTCTATAGCAATTTTTATGTGAATGCAAATAAATAGCATAACTAATATGAAAGTTACTCACAATATGAAAACAAAATAAATGTACATTAAGTACAGGGGGATTTCTTACATTGTTAAACTTCATGCACTTTTTTTAAGGAAAAATACTATAAACTGCTGATAACCATTACATTAGTGAACAGAATAATAAACATACAATATAGCTAAATATTTAAATTATAGTGATCTTACTTCAATATCATGTTAATACTTGTAAAATAAGTTAAAACCCCAGAAAACAAAGCTAAATTATAAATATATAACTAATAATAGAAACACTAAAGAACAAACTGAATTAATACAGAGTATTGTGAGTTAATACATTAAAAACTAAAATACAAAATGGCAACAAAAACCAATTTATTGCTAAGTTACATACCTAGATGAATTAGAATTTTCTGGTTAAGTGGTATATTTATTCATATGCAGTTTACAACTTTCTTAAATTAATTTTACCCCATAAAACTAAAATAGAATATTTTTGTACACAAGATTCATTAAAGGACAAGATTCTAAGCCACAGAAAAGAAATATTTATCTCTGATAAAGGCACAATTTGGTTTGCAAAAAAAATGAAATGCTTAGAAAAATGTTTTTAAAAAATAATCTTTTCACTTAAAACATACAAGGAGAGTGAAAAACATTTATTTATATTGAATGGAAAATTTGTAGAAAAAAAGTATACAAGGACATTGGGTAGGGTACTTAAAAAAAAAAAGACTTATCAAAAGAAAGTTTGCTATTATGGGGGGGGGGGGAGGGTTCATATTTTGAGTTGATTCAAGAATAAATATTAAAACCCATTAAAAAAACTTCTTTTAAAAATAATTTAAACAGTTTATTACAGCTATTTCATTGTAAAACAATAAAAATAACTTTAAAAAAATATTTTTATAGTAAAGAGAAAGGGATAACAACCAGTAAAATAAAAAAATTTTACTATTTTTTCAAATATTATGATAAAAGAAACATACATGAGAAAGAACTTCGATGCATACTCATCTCAACAGAATACTTGTTAAATTTATTGTTCACATAAACTAAATGTATTTGAAGTAACTTCTAAATGTGTTGAAGTAACTTTTTAAGATGCACATTATTCATCGTTTATTATTATTAAAAGGAATTGCGCGAACAGGAGCCTTAAAACTTGCACTAGCTTGCTGTTGGAGTTGATATGCCAGTGGATGAATTTTGAATCCATATAACCTAAAAAAGCAAAAATAGAATGATTTCAAAAAATTTCATTTAAGGCACCAGAAAAATAACTGTTCAAAACTTGTTCTTGATTATATTTATCACAACTGTTTCGTTTTAAATTTTCATTGGAATTATTTTGAATTTCTAAGATTAACACATAAGACAAATTCCAGAACATTATACAAATATTTTATTTAAATATATTACCAAAACAAAATAAGTAGTCTTGATCATTTACTTTGTATACCAGTATTATAGATGAATTTTTTTTTAAACTACCGTATTTTCCTGTATATAATCTGAGGTGTATTATCTGCAAATGCCATTTTTTTAAATGTGAAAATAAAAAACATTGTATAATCAACAGTGCCATATAATCCACAGCAATTTTTTCAGTGAATAATTAAAAATATATACTGCTGATAATGCAGTGTCAGATAAAAAAAATACACAAATTATAAGCGATAAATTATACAGAAGAAAAAAATTTTTTTTTTGTAAAATTCTTTTTTTTTTATCGGACATTCATTGTTACAATAATTTCTAAACATTCGATTTTAATATCTGTTAATTCCGACATATAAAGGTTGTAATTTCTTTGTCAGTCCTGCAGATGCGGACTTCAAGGCACTTTTAACATTCTCACTGGGATGTGTTTTATCGAGCCCATAATTAAAAAGCTTTGGATCACATTTTTCAAAATTAGCCTTTTTAACCCCCCCCCCAAACTGAATAGTTGATTTGCCAACAAACAATCTCGCAATGTCATGATTTCTTACTTCTCTCTCTCTCTCAGTACCCTTTTTTATAATGTTTAGTTCAAAATTAGCCATGTAATAAAAAGACTTCCGCTTCAAACCTGATGATATATGAACTTTAATATTTTTATGAACAAACAACTCAGGTCAATACGCAATGTTTTTATGAACAAACAACTCAGGTCAAGACAGAATGCGAAATGACACCAGTGACTAGCAACTGTAATATCTTTGCAAGGAACCGAATTCGTACTTGGTAAAATACAAATAAATGGCATTTATTTCAAAACTTTATTTCATGTGTTTCTGATGGAGAATATTTACCATATTATCTGCAGAGGAACACACACAAGGAAATTTGAAACTTTTTTAACACATAATCCGCAGACTATATACAGGAAAATACGATACTACAACATTAAGCAGTTTTAGATTGATCACAGAGTTTTACTAATGAAGAGGCTTACTAGCTTCACATGAATCGAGACAAAATATACTGCAAGGTTAACTTTTGACATGAAATAATAATAAAAATCTTGTAAAATAAAGGTTGGATTGTTTTATTTCAATGGATTTAGGTTACATTCAAGCTTTCTCAATTTACTTAAAAGCAACCTTATTTTGAATCCCTATAAAATACATAACAATTATTAACAGGAAAACATCCTGTATAAAAAAATCAAAATATTTAAGTATTTAAATTTTAATATTTCAAGAAATTAAATAATTATCAATATATTATGAAAATAAAAGAAGTCAGCTGCATGATTTCACACTTTTTGAAACAATACTTCACTATTTAGTTGCACAATTCATCCTTGAAAATAAATGTTTAAAAATGTAGAAAAGCAATACTTATGAGAAATAATTGTACAGTAAGGGATTTTTTTCAAGGATAAAGATCTTGAATCAAAAATGATTAAATTCTTTCAAATGAATATTAAACTACACCTGTAAATTCTACAAAAAAATTTGCAGGTAATATATTTATACCAACTGAAAATAGAATTCCAAATTACTAAAAAAAAATCGATTCACAAAAATCTTGAATTCTTTTCACCTTTTTATCATAAATTAATTATTTGATATCAGAATTTAGTAATGATTTAACTGTTTAGACCAGAGGTACTCAACCCTTACTCCCGCCGGACCACATACATATGACACGCATTTCATGTGGGCTGCAACATGAGGATAATGGGAAGAAAACACTATAAGACCAAAGTAACATTGGACTAAGTTAAATTGATAAAAATGTAAAACACATTTTTTTTTTGGCATTTATTTTAATACTACATTAATTTCTCTATCAAACACACACAAACATTTACTTATATGCCTTTTTTACTGAGTTAGTTGTAATTTTGATCTCCTTTCATCAATGTCAAAACCCCTAATTTACATTCCACAACATAAAAAAAGAGAATATTAATTGCAAAATTGATATATGTGATTGCTTGATTGGTAGAATTTCCAGCTAAATTTTAAGTACATTGTTTTTAAATATTTGAATTTCTTAGTAAAATGGGCCATGACTGGGCTGCAGGTCGAGTATCACTAGTTTAGACATTTAGAAGTTAATCTAAATTAACCAAGTACATGAATGCTCTAAGTTTTTTAATGCTTCTTTATACTGTAAACTTTGCCATAATGCCATAAATAGAATATATACATGCATTTCAACTTTAAAAGACAAAAAAGCAGCACCCTTTTCTGATACAAAATTAATTAAATGACACAAACAACCCAAACCTATTATTTTTCTTTCTTTTAACAAGCAACAACTCTGCATTCTTTTCCCTTTTCATTACTGCAGCATTATCCACAATAAATGAAACTAACTATTCAAAAAAGATATTTCATATTTTTTAATTTCATCCATAATAAGTTGGCTAATATTTTCTTTAGTGGAATTCCCAATCAAACATGGAATTGCACAAAGGTCCTTTTGAACTGTACATTTTGCAGAATCAAAGTGACCTCAATAAGATTATTACAATTTGCATCATAATTGCCATCAGGTGCTGCAAAAAATAAAATTATACTTCATGCATCAATCATATACTTTCCATCTAGAAGATGATTCCCTTATTTATACAGATGTTTTGAACCTTGCACATTCCTACTGCTTGGCAATGTCAGACTTTTGAAACATTTTTCGAAAAAGAACTGGGCACGATCAAATATAATCAAATGGAATATTTTCTACAAAAAAGATGTAAACTGTATTTCAGCCCATATTACATTTGACTGGAGATTGTTCTTGAATAAATTATCAAATTCTGAGCATCTGCTACTATATTTCTCATTTGTAAACAGCTTTGGAATTTTCAAATGACAGGGACTGCGATATCAGCCACCGTGACAAATGTATATGCCAGTACAACATACATTACAGAGTGTATATTCCCTCTATTGAGATGCATTAATACAAATGAATTCCTTTTCCTCACATTCTTTGTACACTTGAAAGATTTTGCTTTTGATAGACAATGTGATAAACAGAACAATCTATGATAATCATTTGGCTATATAAAGCATAAAATATACAAAAAACAAGGAGTTCGAGAAAGTTGTAAAGGGAAAAAATAAAAATGCTTCACTTAACGAATCGCTTATCCTTCCGTAACGGAATTTAGGAATCATTAACAAAACGAAATATGCAAAAAAAGGAAACTTCATTAATTTGTTAAAAATTTTCCTGATAGGAGTACTAGAGTTTCTGTTCACATGGTATTTTATTGCAATTGCAAGTTGAAAATGATAAATAAGGGCTTTAGGGGAGAATAGTCAGCACAATGAAAAACTTTATGACAGTATGTAAAAATATACAATCTAGGCATAAAAGATAATTAAAAGCTGAAAAGCATAAATTTTACATGCAAGTATAAAAGTTGGCAGGTATGATAACATAAAAAAAAATAATACATTTTTATCATATACATAAATGCTAAAACTTCAAAAATGGTTTTATATTCATAGTTAAACATTTAGTTTGATAAAAATCACTGCTGTTTTGTTACAGTTAGGCTAATCCATAAAAAAAATGTATGAAGAATATCATAACACATTATACTGTTTAGAGGAGTATAAATAAATTTCATTGAATCATACCATCAAATAATAATTGAAAAATAACATCCTTATCTTTAACATATTTTTGTGGAGGTGACATTTGGTATTTTTGTTCAGTATTCATAAATTCTCAAAAATTTCTTCTACAAATTAATAATTTTTACACTGAACTTGCATTTTTTTCATGACAATGATTTCTGACTGAATAATTAAAATTGAATGATGAATACAAAAAAATAAAATGCTTTTATCAAAGATTTCTATTTGGTCTTGGGAATATATATATCAGACTTAAAAATACAAATAAAATAGTAGCATTAGAATTTGTTCAGTTTTTAGAAAAACAAAAACCAATTATGTAATACTCTACTAACATTTCAGATTAACTTAAAAGTACTGGTGTAATATGAATAAAGCAAATTTTACCTTGGTACAAACTGATTTGTTGGCCTTTTAGGTCTATAATCTGGATGAACCATGTATAGCATATGAGGAAATCCTGTGCCAAAATAAGCACCATCTGTTTGGTTATGACGAGATGATTTAGGATTATAAACATCTGTGCATTTGGGACAGTAAAGTTTCACCATTGATTCTCCAGGAACATCAGACAAACCTAAGAGAAAATACATATATACTATCTGCTTCTAATGAGGAAGTGAGAAATTTAATAATGTAGTATTTAAATACAAAATTTTAATTAAAAAAAATTATAATGGCAAATTTTATATTTTCAGAATTATTTACAGTTTTAAAATCAAATCACTAACAATTACAACAGTATCAAACTAATCAGCATAAAACTTTAAATGTAACCACTGTATTTATAGTAATCTTTCCTTTACTTATATTAGCACCTTTTCTGCTTCGAGCATATTTTTACAACTCACTCAGCTGGTACATTAATTGTCCCAGGCATATATAAATGCCATTCTAAAATTAAAATACAATGACCTTGATACTGTATGTGAAGTACTTATTTATGCCTTTTCTCTTCCCCCAACACACTGCAAAGCTATGTGTGCCTGTGTAGGAAAAATGTTGGCAATAGGTAGCAAATTGTTCCAACTTTTCCTAGGCAGCAGGGGGGGGGGGGGGCTACACAGCAGTTAGATGGTTCTCCCCACAACTTGGAAAAAATCCTTTTTCTTCCACGTTCAAGTGAGGGAATTTTTTTTCCAAAAATGCTGTTTATGTGTTGTGTAATGAGTATTATATGTAAAAGTTGTGTCCTCTGTTATTTTGTGGAGCTAAGAAAGCAATAAATATTTGTATCCATTAAAGTGTGTATTATTTTACCTAAAATAGTAACAATGGAGGGCACACATACATTATTTTATTTCAACAACATTTTGAAGTTAAATTCCTATATTCAAAAACATTTTATATAACTTTAAAAAAATAACACATAATACTCTTATAAACAGAGCTTATTAATATAAACTTAATTATTTTGTATAAGAATATATATTTTATGTGTAAAAAAAAAATTTTTCCAAGTTTTAAGAACTTTTTATGTGCTCAATACTAAATTAAAATAGGAAAACAAAGCTTAAAATTAGATATTTTACATTTTAACATCAAATTACATTACCAATTGGAAGCATAGGTTGATTCTCACAGTAGACTCGAGGGCATGCTCCAAAATCTCCATTCTGATGTTTCTCTATCTGAAATGAATACAAGTAAACTTGTACCTTTCCATCTTATTAACGAGTTAAATAAACTAAAATTAATCATGCAAATTGTGTCAATGTAGTTTAATCAGATCAATTTCATCAGAGCTGCACAATGAACTATAAGCAACATAAACTACATTATGAGAATACCAAATACAATATATATTTAACAATACAATATCACATACAATTTCAAAACAAAATTAAAGGAGGAATTTGAAGTTCATCCAAATTTAAATGCCCATGTTAAGACTTTAGATGGTCATGAATTGGATCAAAATGAAAAATTCTATACAGTCATACCCTGATTTAATGAACCCTTATTTAAAGTATTGCTCTCTTTCCCTGATTAAAATTACAGCAAAAAAAAAAAACCTTTAGTTAACAAATAACAAACCCTGAATTAATGAATTATTTTGACAGCTCCAAATCCCCCCCCCCCACACACACCACCACTAGTTTGTATTGGAAAAAATTGGATTTTTTTACAAATTTTTCTGTTTGTCCAGAACAGAAGACTTTTCTTGTTAGCAGCAAATTTTGACAGGAAAAGGTGAAGACAATTATAGACTTTACAGGAGCAGATGAGTCTTGAGTGTAACCTATTGTGAGTTTAGAATAAGACTGGAAATTATTATCTCATCCCACCCCATAACACAGGGGATATTTTATGATTTTAACGATTATAATAAATTTGATGATGGACTGCTTATCTGTACAAATGAAGTTGAGGAAATTGTTGATTTGTCAGAGCCAATGAATAGTGATTCTAATGCAGAAATTGATAATGAAACTCCTATCGAAACTGTTATTTTTTCTAATGTTTTACGTTGTTTGGAAAGTGTGAAAACATACCTCTCTCTTGCGCAGCACGATGTAAACGATGCATTTTCTTCTATGCATTAAGTCGAAAAAGAACTTTTTCGAGTCAAAAAAGAATCAAAAAGGTTTTCACTTAATTAATGCAAAATAATCCACTAATAGTATTTTTAGCTGCTGAATAAAAAATGTGTAATTTTTACCTATAGAATTTTTTGTAGTTGCCTATAGAATTTCCAAAATGTATATGCAAAAAAAAATTGTATTTTGTTCAGATCCTGATATAACAAATAACCCCAAATTAGCGAACAAAATGTTTGGTCCCAATGAATTCATTAAATCAAGGTCTGACTGTATTTTGCTTCCTTACAATATGGTTGATAGGAAGAAAAAGTTTTTTAAAAAAATGAGATTAGAATTATTATTATCTTGCTGTTTAAAATATTGTAACTGATGCAGATATAACAAGAAATAGCATTAAGTGATAGAGGATGCCTAAATATTAAGCTTTAAAATTAAAGCAATCCTTAAATATTTCCAAAATAAATCAATAACACGAGTTTGATAGAAAATCATGAAATATTGTATATAAAACTTACCAATCATAAGTCATCATTAATCATTGTAAAAGGCTCAATGAAAATTAAAATAACCCTAGTAAAATTATTTTGATTCTAGGATTAAGTTCTATATTAGATATATTACCTGGGAACAACAAACAAAAATTTAAAATTGTTTCTTTCTCAACAATTGCAATAGACATAAGAATAAAAAAGATTCATACATTTTCAGAGTATGCTGGAAATGAAAAAATATGAAGTTTGACAAACTGAATTATCATTTACTCACTAAATTGGCAATTAAAGGTGATTTAATAAATAATTCACAATTTAAATTTTGTTAAAAGTAATACAATACTAAAATTGAAAGATTAATAACAATTTATAATCATTTTCCCAAAAATCATTTATATAAAAAAAAACCATAACTAATCTATAGCAAAATTTGAAAATACATGCAAGCAATTATTGTAAATACAATCTATATAAATAAAAATGTGTGTTTGTTCAAAGCCGCAAATCTCCGAAAGTACTGGATAAATTCCTCTAAAATTTTGACATAACGTTGCATTTGAATCTTGATGGGTTTTTATGTACGTATTATTTTGAAATTCACTCTAAATTTTTTAAAATTTAAATTTTAAGTGATTTTTTTATTGATATGTCATATAACGTCAAATTGCCCTCTCACACAGATTTTTGGGATTTTTACATATTTTTAATATAATTATGTTTATTTATTGGCATATTTATCCATTTTTGTTCTTTGATATGTAATTAGGATTATTTTTCGAATAAATCAATTTTTAAAAAATTATTATTTTAACAACTTTAATTTTGTTTTGTAGTCTTGGCAACAATTGGATAGCATTATTGCGGGATGTCTACGATATATTACATCATGTTTTTTCCTGTAATTACAAGCTAAATTTATTCCTTTTTATTAAATGAAGATGAAAATTATATTTGACTTCTGCACGCTACTTATTTTTCTGCTAAATAATTGTTAAAATTTCTTATAGTTTTGACGATAACATAAGACTGGCTGACTGATCTGAACAAAAGATTTGCATTCCGATTGAAATTTTCTCCTACCTATTTTATCTTTCACCAATAATCCTAAATTAAATTAAAACATTACATAGCTTTTGTTTATTTTTTGTAGCAACGTTTTTTTTTTCTTTGATCATTTACCTCAAATCAAACAACGTCCCCAAATGCTGCAATATGCATTCAATGTTTGGAAACCGTTCTGTGTGTTAGATACTATCAGGGCACACTTGGAGACATTTTAATTTGGCGAAATTAATCAACTGCATTTATAATAAGAATGCTTTTTTTCTGTTTTAGACAATTTTTTAAATTTCATTTGATACTTGCGTATTATCGAAACAATCGCCAATGTTCAAGATACTCAAGTTGATAATTCCATTTTCACATGTGTTGTACAAGCTGAATTGGCTTTCATGTGCTTTTCTTTAAACAATGTTGCTAATATATTGCAATTATACATAAGTATTTTTCATTTGATGTTACAATTGAAATACAAATGACAAAATTAAGATTCTGTTATATATTTTGAGTCATCAAAATATTGAACCTTTTGTTTTTGATTGCTTTTTAAGATTTAAATTTGTTATAAATTTCTTAAAACAGATAACATCAGTAATTTGTTAATGGAATAAATGGAAGTTATATGGTTTGCCTTTGACAGGGAAAGCGAGACGTAGCTACTACTGCTGTATCAAAGATACAGGGCTTCCAAGAAATGTTACTACAGTCCCACTAACATGGTGTTCATATATCCGAAAGAATCCCAAAGGAATTTGGATACAAGGCCCACTCAAAGCTGTTTTGTAATTCCCTATGTTTTTGTTTTAACCTTTTAAGTGCAGTCAATTGGCTTCAGTACATAAAATTGTATTGCAGAAAATCAAACTAAAGTCATCACACTGGGCAAGCAAAAGCAGTGTGAGGTGTAATAGCACATCAAATGGGAATAGGCATCAGTGAATGAACACAATACAGACAGATGGCTCAAATACATGTTGAGGAAGCAGGTGGGCGTAAGATTGTAATTATATTTTCAAATTATGCTATCACATTGATAAAGATATTCAGTTTTTTGTATGTCAATTAATGTTAGTATTGTATTTCATTCTTCAATTTATTTTTAAGCTCAGTATATATACTTTGGATAATTTTCATATATATAAAACACTTATTTTAATTCTATACGCTATAGATCTGTTTGGCGTGATTTCAAAATCTCTCCACAAATGAGTAGCATACCAATTGAAATCTTTCAAGTATTTTATCTTTTTCCAGTGATCCTAAATTAAATTAATAGATAATTATTATGTTTTGTGTGTTTTTTTTAAGCTGACCATTTACTTAAAATCATAAGACATCGCCAAATGCCACAATATGCATTCAATAAGGGAAAACCATTCTATGACTGCTTTTACATAATATTTTTTGCACTTGCCTGTGAATTTTTCCACTAAATAATTGTTGAAATTTCTAAAAGTTGGGGTAATAACATTAGACTTGCAAAGGAAAGTGTAATTCCAAAATTTTATTTGATGTTATTGTGAAATACAAATGGGAAAATTAAAATTTTCTGATGTAGATTTTGTGTGTTTTGGTATTTAAGTATTATTGCAACCCTATTGGCAACATTATATGAAAGGAAGCACATGTTTGCTAATTCACCGTGTACGACATATACAAAATCAGGGTTGACATAGTTCCAATAGTACCTAAGTACCTTTGTTTGGAACTGTTTTTGGCAATTTCATTAAAATATTGAACTTTCATTTGTTTTTGATAGCATTTTAACATTTAAGTTTGTTACAGGTAGCTGTACCAAGTCACACATTCCTGTGGCTCAGTCTGGTTAAAAAGAAAGAAAAGAGAAGGCACTCATTTCTAATATTTTTGACTGCTTGCACTTGAGGTATGACTTTTTTCATTAAAAAATGTGTAAATAAACAAAACTTTTCTAAACAGATTTCATTTGTAATTTGTCAACAGAATACTCCAAGTTATTGTGGGTTTTTTTTTTGTCCTTATGTTATGAGTCTAAAATTATTTACATTGTGGGGAGGTACCAAATTTTGTAAATAAATTTAAAATGGCTCTTCTTGAGGTCAAAGGGTTAATTTTACAATGCTTATGGCAAGACATTTTTGTGTTGCTTCATTGTCTGTGCAGATACAGATATTGTCTGGTGTGCCTACTCTAGAACAGCAGTTGCTAACCTTCACTTCATGAACCACTTTAATGTATAACTTTATAATTTGTGGACCACAAATAGGATTGACCATTATATGGCAGACCACTATAGTCTTTGTTTACGTTTCCATACACCTGAAAATAGACTTCAAAAAAAGCAATAACAAACAGACAATCAACAGACTAAAGTGTTTTGTCACCAATTTAGTATGGTTACCAAAGCTGACTTTCAAATTATGATGGAAAATCTAAAAAATCGCTAAACTCAGGAAATTTGTTATAAGTGGTAACTTAAAGTTTTTGGTAAAGTATAATCCATGATCAGGATGTTTTTTTATTGTGTGTGTGCTCATCTTTTTTCAAACTGAATCTTCATAAAAGTATAAATAATGTCCCAATTTTTCTGTGGACCATCCAAAATTTCTCACCAATTCCAATCACCAATTGGTGACTGCTGCTCTGGAACACACAAAACTTATGTATTAACATCAACGTAACAAAATTGGTGCCACGCGTATCACACCTTAATATCTAAACAACAAGGATTCTAACATGAAAGGAAAGAAAAAAAATCCGATTTGGATGGAAAATGGTGTGATTTGCTTGGCGGCAATTTGGCTCTGCGGTGGTGCTATTATTTAAGGACCCAGACAAAAAATAATTGTCCATTTGTGAAGCAGTCTGTGTCTAGATATAAGCCACTCTGTTCTAAAGATAGGCCCTTAAATTTGTTGATAAGAAGAATTGCCAATGCTAATCGAATAGAAGAATTGCAGAAACCTTCCATCATTATCAATCTTTGTCGTAGATTTCTGTTGTGAAATCAGTGTTTATACCAGGTGGTTATAATTACAGCTATACTAATCAGAGACATGTACTGCTTATCCGATTTTCATGAAACTTTGAATATACAGTAGAACGTTGTTTGTCCGAATCAATTGGAACTAGACACTGTTTGGATATGCAATTGTTCGGATAACCAAATGCCATCCATCCATGCAGTACATGAAACCAGACACTATATGAATATTGAACATTATCACATATGAGAAACGTGCTTGAAGAAAAGGTAAAACAGGTGCAAAATGTCATAATCTTACCTTTATTGTGGAAAATAATCACTTATTGTTCGCTGTACCATTGTACATCTTCGTTTTTTTGTTGCAAGGTCTCCAATTCTCTTGAGTAGCAGTAGTTGAGTAAGACAGCACTCTGATTGTTGATCATACCACTCCATAGCTGTCTTTAATGCAGAAACATGTCAGCATTTGATGGACCCTTGTTACTTTCATTGTTGTCGTTGTCCACGTCTTCATCTGTTTCATCATCAACAGGGTCAGATTCTTCTTGCACAGAAGTCACAATCTCATAATCATTTAGCATTTGAAATGCACAGTCTTCTGCATTGCACGTCATCCAGGTTTCTACATTAACAACACTCAACAAAAGAGCACGTACACACCCCTTAACTTGGAAACAAACCGACCCAATATTCCAAGCAGATGTTTACCAAATCACACAACTGAAATTCCCCAAATATCCCTCACCTCAGGTTTCCCTGTCACTTTTGGCCTCAGACGAAAAAATTGTTGAGTATTGCACTGTTCGAAATAGGATCCGGACTATGGGGCAGATATTTGATGCTTCGGATAGTAAAAGTTAGGATAGATGACGTTCTACTGTATGCTATATGGACCATGGGAAAAGATTTCTGCAATAAAAAAAAATTTACAAATTTTGACTACCAGGTGGTTTTTATCGATTATTCCTCACGCAAATCCGTAAAACCTCTTTTATAAACTTGCAATAATAGCCAGAGAATCATTCAGCATGCATTTGTCATCATTAGTCATGCCCTTACAAAAAAAAAAAGAACGATTTATACTGGTAAAACAATTTTATCAGAACGGTAGCAGTAACTTAGTTGATCGGCGAGAATATCGTCATTTAAGAGATCTGTGAAAAGGCCCCATATTAAGGATTGGTTTGAGGAATAATCAATAAAAGCAGCCACCCGGTGGTCAAAATTTGTACTAATTTTTTTTATTGCAAAAAATCTTTTCCCCATGATTTATGTAGCATATATTACAAGTTCCATTAAAATTCGATATGTAGGACAGGTTCTACAAGCCTCTGAATAGAGTAACTTTAATTATAACCACCTAGTATTTGAATTTTTCTTGCACACATTGGCTAAAAATATCTTCAGCCTCTCATTGCGTTGGAATTAAGCTGTGTCAATTGATGTACATTGATGTGTTAGAAGTTAAATATTTTATTAGCATTTTTATATTTATTCCCTTTTTTGTTTCTGGTTTTTTTTGTTTTTAATGTTTTGAAATTTTATAGGTTTTTATTTTAACTTTTCTTTTTAAGTGCAGTTAATAAGCTTCATTACATAAAAATAATGACTTGCAAGAAATCAAACATAGGTTGTCATACTCACAAAGCAAAAGTAGTGCAACGAGTGTAATTGCACATCAAACTGAGGAAGAACGAGCATCAGCAAACAAGAAAAACAGACAAAGAATGGCACAAGCACATGCTGAAGGTGCAACAGAGCAACCGGCAGCCAGACTTGAGTGAGTGATTTGGGGGTTTATTGGCACAAGAGCCGATTTCGGCTATACTGCGCCAAACATTTGTTTTAATATCTGTGGTCTAGACGGGAAGAGAAAGAAAGAATGAATTGAATGACAAGAAAGAAGGTCGAAAATAGAGAAGGATCACTAGGGTACCCCGGGTTCATGAAGCCCATGTTTACCAAAGACAGTAAACCCCGTGGGAAAAGGAAAAGATCACTAGGGCACCTCGGGATTGTGACACCCGTACTCACCTAAAGGTGAGCCCCCTGAGGGGGCAGCCAGACTAGAGGATGCACATTTGCAAGAACAGCATTCATGATTTGCAAAATCACATCTGCTCTATTCTCAACAAAAGGAACTCAGTACATTGGGAATGGCTGAAAGATGTCAACCAGAAACAGCACATCAGTGTCAAACATGATTTTGTGGTGAGCAATCACACAATAAATCACCTTGCATTCCAGTACAACCCAGTGGAAGATTATATGTTGAGCTAGCATGTTCTCATCAGCACAATGACTGAAGTGTATCTTTATTGCAAATTTAAGGAAGAAAGAAAAGGAATGTTTTGTACCACTGGAAAAATTAAACTGTCTCAATTTAGAGAGCCACCAGAGCCATTAAAAACTTAGCCAGATATACTGTGGAATCTCTCTCTCTCAAAGCATTTCATATATAACATCAGGAAATACAATTCATGTTTCCAAATGATATTTGTTTGGAGAAATGTGCATTTTTGAACATACCTCTGATTTAACAAATATCCATAAGCATTGTAAAACTAACCCATTGCCCTCAAGGAATCCAGAGTAGAGCCATTTAAAATTTATCTTCAAACTTGAGGTCTCCATTATGATCACAATGTAAATAAATTTAAGTTCATAACATAAGAACAAAAATAAGCCCTAATAACTTCAAGTATTTGGTTAACAAATTACAAATGATATCAGTTAAGTAAAGTTTTGTACATGTATATACTTTTTTAATAAAAAAAGCATATACTTCTAATACAAATACTTAAACATACTGAAAACGTGCTTTCTCTTTAACCAGACTGAGTCACAGCAACGCGTGGCAGGGTACAGCTAGTAAAGAATAAAAATAATCTAAATGAGAATGAAAGTTAATCTTAGTAAAATTTTAACAGAAAATAACTTCAAAGAACTGGCTTTGCTAGTCTTGAGTGGGCCCAGTATCAAAATTTCTTGGGGGCTCTTTTTGATGATTAGGCCCCATAATATTTTACGATTTTTTGTTCACACATGTTGGAGCCCCAACAGCTTGTTGGTTGATGAATTTTTTAAAAAAATATTCTCATCATTTCATCAAAAATTAAATTTTTTTATAAAGAAAATAACTTTACTCCATATAAATATTCCCCATCTACCATATTTTAAAAGCTGTTTTACAAGTAAGTAGCTTGCAAAATACTGGAATTTTATATTCTATGATATACAACTGTACATCAAGAAATATATCTTTTCCGAGAGCAACATTTAAAAAAATGAATTTTAAAGTATAAAATCTCAAAAAATTAACAGAACAGAAAAAAAAAATTCCCTGAACAAAATATACTGCTTCTTTCAAAGGAAAAAAAAATAGAAAAATTGGTCCTTTTTGGTCAGTTAGGTGCAAATTCAGGTAATGTCGACACTTTTAAAGCCGAGTAATAAAAATATGCATACATAAAAAATACTTGCTGAGAGCTATTAATTTTGCTGAATTATAGCTAAAAACTATAACTAGAAACAACATAGTTCTAGTAACCAAGTAATGATGGTTGCAACCTCATGGGTTCAAGTCATGTTAAAGTCCCACTAAAGACTACCTGCCAAGTAACAAAGCTGTTGAATGCCAAAGCTCAGGTTCTTCAAGTTCATGTGATGTGGAGAGTGAGGTGCCAGCTCAGGTGTCATTTTAACCCTCTGACCAGGATTTAAAATTAAAAGGTCAGTCACTAATATTTATGAAGTACATCATTCATAAATAATTAAACAGCACAGAAAATAACAGAAAATTGATGTAGTTGGCAATATTTCATTTGAGACTGCTAGCAACATTTGGATATTTCTAGCTTGCACCCACTGACTCAAAAGTTTTTAATTGCAAATGTAACAAATAAGTACAAAATTAAATTTTAAAATCTGTACAAAATAATTACCATTTGGGCTATTCCTCGATTTGTTAAGATGTATCTAGCATGAATTAAACCATATAACATTTCTGCAGCTTGTTCGATCAGATCACTTTGATTAGGATTATCTTCCAGTTCATCATCTATGGATATAAAAATCATGAAATATCTTTAAGCACACCAATTTTTTAGAACCAGTTCAAAATCTTCAGTTCACTAAAGTTTAGATATCTTTGTATGAACACTAATGCATTACATATACTATTAAAAACAATACAGTTATACAATTAACAAAAACAATTTAAAAATAAAAATAATAAACAATCTATTCACATGCTATATCAAACATACTCTTATTTACAAAACAAATTACTTTTACAGATATGGGGGGATTGCACATTTTGATAATATAAAAAAATGAATGTAATTTCGAAAAGATACTTTGAACATTAATAAACAACCACATCAAGAAATTGTAAATAATTTAAACAATAGGACATCTAATACCATAAAATAAATCTAATTCTACTAAAATACAGATTTAAGAACAAAATGTCAGAATTTGGAATTAATCAGTATTTAACCAAGCCCTAACCTTTAAATGTTAAAACATGTAAGTGTATGAATAAAACTTATTAAATCAAGAATAACCAGTTTTTCTTGAAAGTTAAGTCTCCTTGAAGTTTAATGTAAATGTAATTTGCTTTTCAGGAGAAAATATCAATGAATGATAATAGTAAAAAGAATAAACTAGAAAAATAACTAATATAGTAAATATAAAAGGGTAAAACAAATAACATATTACCCCAAGCATTTCACAACCAATTTCAAATTTTAAAATACCAAAATAATTATTATTTTAATAGTTTAACAAGTAATTTTAATATTTTATGGTAGAATTGGTCTGCATCCATTAATTTATAATGTTAAAGTAATTCTGTCAAATTTTTTTTTTACTTTTTCCGAATAAATACACATTACAACTCTTTATTTTGTCTCAAATTAAGCTTAAGCAAATTTTACAAACAGCTCTTCCTGTTATTTTAAAAATGGTGTAAAAACAAATTCTAAGTAATTTGGAGAAAACTGTGAGTCTTCCTACGAGAAATTTTATCCTCCCTCAGCTACAAAAAAGTATTCTATACAAATTTTCGAAACTTTGTAACCTTATTCATTATAGCTTTGTAATATATATATATAAGCAATGCTATAACTGATTATCCTCAGTACTTTAAACAGAAAAGGGAAGCTCAGTTGGAAACAAAACTACCTCTAACCACACAAAGCAATCCTAAACCCACCATGTTTATAGATACTGTACTACCCATCTTTCTATCTCTCTCATGTACAGCATTTTAATATATATAAATTTTCACACAATATATTTCATTATTACTTTTTTTAACTATTTTTATCGGTTTAAATAAATTCTTAACTAAAAAAAACTTCTTTAAGTATGATCATCTTTTACAAATATATTCATAAAAGAAACATTGTTTGCTTTTAATATTTACTATTTTTCTAGAGATTTCAAAATTAACACTAATTTAAAAAAAAAAATACATATTGTTTTGTTTTAGTTTCATTCCAATTTCTAATTACATTCTGACAGCAGTGAAGATGGAAGAAATTGACACTGTAGTGTAATAAACATCTCATTTTAAGATTAAGCAATCTATTAAAGAAAGCTCCATCTACCAATCAATGCTTGAGAAAAATATTTCTTTCCCTAACAGAAGATAAACTAATGTCTGTCTTTTCATACCATTTCCTTCATATTGAGGGGAAGGGGACATATACAATATGTGGTAACTGGCAGCAAAACTGGTTGTTTGACTTGATTTCTCTTTCTTCCAACTAGACCTAGCACTTTTACATTGTTTAATTACTTGATAACTGCCTTTTATACAAAGAAATTGGTACAATTTGACTTCTCTAAATGGTTCCTTTCAATTTGATTTTTTTAAACTATAAGCAGCATTCCCCCTCCCGCCCGAACATCTCAAAGAACTAATCTAGACTGTTTCATATTATTTAAAAATTCAGCCACTTGGTTTATATGTTATAAAGTGCTAATTAAATGTCATCAAACATGCAATAGGAAAAATTCTGCATTTTATACAGTTATTAATAACATAAAACAATTTTGAGAAAGGCTGGGGTCTGTTAAGGACAAATAGCCTTATGTATGTCATTATGCTGTTACGTTAAAACAAAGGATTATTTTTATTTGCAAGTTTTTCTCTCAATTCTTAAACAAGAAAAGTAATCCTGGAATCTTTATCAAAATCTTGAATTCATATCAAGATCCCACTTTTACTAAGAATCTAATTTTTACAAATATTTGTCAGCAGAAATTTATACATATATATAAAAGTTAGATTTCAAAAATGAAAGCTCAAAAATAATTTAACTCATTTTTTTCCAGCCAAATCACTATCTATAAAAGGATAAATATTTTCAAGCCAGTAATAGTTTTATTTTATAGTTAATCACGAGTTGTAATATCAATAACATTTATATCAAAAACATTCCCAGTAGAAATTTCTAAAATACAGCAAGTACAAACAAAAGAGTAAATATTTGGTACGTTTCATTTTTCCTCAATATAAATCCTAAATTATATAAACATGATATGATAAAAATTGGTGTATAACAATAGCCCTGACATGTAAATAGAAATTCAAGTTCTGAATTATGCACTATTTTTGATTTTTGTATTAATAATGAACTAATAGTTAAAATTTTCGTTTGCTAGAATGATTTTTACCTCAAAAATTACAGGCTCTTTTTTACAACCTCATACATTTCAAATTCATATTCTTTTGTTTTGCATATTAAATAACAAAAAAGTTTCATTATATGCTGTAATCCAGAAAATATGCTGCATAAAAATATATAGGTAAGTTGCAGTTCTTATAGCTTCTAGTTCAGAACAATATAGGTACCCGCAGTATCCAATGGTTATGGTGAAGAACTTGTGACTAGCATTATTTCTGCAGAAGCAGAGAATACTGAATAATTTTAATCTGCATTATATGTAGAGAGAAAATATCTGTTTTGCACTATAAATAAAGGTACATCATTTCAAATGTGTAATAAATAGCTGATTTTGTATTAGGTAACATGTGAATCAGAAGCAAATAGGTTGAAATTTAAAAAACAAGATTATTCTTTGTAATTAAAAATTCCAAGTAAATTTGTTATATATCTCACAGAATAAAGACACTTTAGATCAAATAAGTCCATCATCATTATCAATCCAATGGGTGAAGCACACAAAAGGGATAATCTTAGTCTGAAAATTGTTAATGATTAACATAGCTGAATATCATTCATTAAACATTAAATATTCGATATCTGAAAGCAAAATATTGAAAATTAGATTAATTATTCTTCTACTATATCTATTGTATATTTCCATGCATATGTCAAGAGTGTTTTTTCTTCAAATGTTTACCCAAAAATCAAAATTTGTATACAAGCTAAACAGAAACAAGAAGAAGTTGTAATTTTCAAAATGTCACCATGTGTATTTTTAGATCAAATTACTATAAAGTGCTTCTGACAATAGTTTTATTACTGGTAGCTATACCAGAAAAACTAATTATACTTTCCGCTCCCTTTTTTTTTGAAAAATAAGCCAAGAGAAATTTGTGTACAGAACATGATCATGTATCTACATTTCAAACCTTCAAGGCATGCATTCTAACCTCCTAACGAATTTTAAAAACTATTTGAAAACTGATTCTGACACTGACTTAGAAGGATTTAAATCCCCCCCTTTTAGAATTAAAAAAATAATTCAAAACATTCAAAAAGTTAAGATTAAAATCCCTAGTACATAACTAATGGAGCTAAAAGTTTTTCTCAAACTAGAATTTTCCCAAGATTAGTAGATCCGTATACATAGAAGCTTTCGCTTTAAACTCACTTTTAAAAAATTCCAAATATTTTCAGCTTATACATGGAAATATAAGGTATTTTTTCTTTCAACCATTGCAAACATTGAGTTTCTGAAGCCCAATTAAAATCGGATATTTACGAAATCTATTATTCTCCTAATTTTTAAAGGTATTTTTAGAAGAAAAAAAAATGAAATAAGTCCTGTCGAAAACAAATACCCAATCAGCATTAATAAAGTAGCTATGATGAGCAATATATTCATCTGATTTGGTATCAATCAGAATCAATATTTTTGCACAATTCTATCTGAAGGCTCCTAATATTACCCTAAAATATGCAGAGAGCGTAGAATCTACCCAAACATACACACTTTTACTTATTTTATTACATATTAAAAGTACGCGAATGCACCCTATAGGAGATTTCATTTTTTACCCTAAAGTCTCTCAACCAACATGTGTTTTCTAGTTCCAACCGGGTAGGAGAAATGCCTAAGAAATTTTATATGACAAAGGAAATACTGCAAACTCATGCTTACAGATGCAATCCACCAGCGTTCAGATTGATTAATGATTTTGCACATACCAAAACACCAATTCAAGAAAAGAAAATTTTTACACAAAATGATACATTATACAGTGATTACATTGAATAACAGATTGATAAAAATGATTAAAAAAATTCCTAGAGGACAGATGTAATTTCCAAGATAGAAAGGAGTAAAATAGTTTATAACTGATAATAAAAATTTTTTAAATGCCAAAATGAATAAATTATTCATTTAATGCATTTCATGAATGATTTGCTTTCTAATTTAAAAATATAAAAGAGACCAAAATTTACAATGCTACAAAAAAAAACTTCAATGAGCAACAAATAATTTAATATCTGTAATTTAATTTAACATATGTTCATTGTTATGGTAATGTGGCACATATTTATATTTTATGCATAAAAACTATTAAATTCAACAAAAATGAATACATTCTGAACTAACTAATTCTAAATTTGATATGTGTAAAATGACAACAGCATCTATTATGATCAAAATTTAGACAAGGACTTTACCAGGGAATTAGAAATGTTCAGTGAAAGAAAATGTCTTATTTTTTAACAGTATCAAAAGAGTATCTATCTAATGACAAAAATTGTAGAATCATATTAATTTTTGCTTTAAAATAAATTGTCTAATGAGTTAATTTAATGATTTAGTTACATGCACAGAATTATACATTCATAAATGTTGTATATTTGTTAAAAAAATAATTAAATTATTGAAATCTCTAAAGACATTGATTTTGAAAGAATTTTATTTTCATTTTCTAGAATGTAATTCAAATGTTTTTACTCTTTTCGTGGTCATACACACTTAAAGAGACAATTAAAATTTACTGAAGTAATACTTTTTTTGCTTATGATTAACTTCAGGTGTATGAAGGCATCAGATACTATTGAACAAGTGTAAATTTTAATCTCATGATATTTTTAGGAAATAAACCAAGTACACAATTTAATTCCTACAGTCCAAATTTGAGCATAATTAATTTTAAAAAATAAGCTTATGCCTAACAACTGAATTTAAGAGAAAAGTTTTATTAATAATCACTCCAATTGTTCAATGCTTAAATTTCCCTTAGTCACAAAATCTATTTGGTGAAAGAAAAATTCTATTAGAAAAAATTTAATTTATAGAATTATAGTAATTACATTAACATTTCAAATTTTGAACCTTAAAGGAATATAACTTGTGTTTTTAGTTAGGGCTGTGTCTCGAAAAGTACAAAATTTAATTTTATGTAAGTTCTTTGTCTTGTCAACTACACAAAATTTAAAACTTTACAGACATCTTTTCAATAACCAAAAAAAAAAAGTAAACAGTAGAACATAAATTAAAAATTAATGATGAATTCATTTGTCAATACCATTTAAAACACATACACACTAAGACACAAAACATTAAAAAAAATCCTAATTTAGAAAGTTGATTTATTCTGGGATGTTAAGTCTCTGTGCATACTAATCTGTTTTCATATTGACAACTATTAGTCCACTGATAAACTAACTTCAGTTGGTAATTGTATTTCAGAAATTGTAGGAGATTGCGAAAAATAATTAAGTAATAGAATAGCTAAGAATAAATCCATTAACAAAAAATATCACAAGCACCATCTGTTGAAAGCAGTTTTAACTACATGAAAAATAATTCAGGATAAACTGAAAATACAAAATAGTATTATGGTTATTCTAGCTTAAAAAGAGAAGCCTACATTCCAACATATACTTAATTCTACTTGAATCAATCAATCACTTCTTTTAAAAATGTGTGTGGTATTTCTTCTCCAGGATTATAATATAAATTAAATATCCATTTTTCATTATGGCTAAAAACTGCATATTTCTTTCAAAAAAAAATCAAAATCCTAAGAACGCTATCCTATAAATAATTATGAGTCTTATATCCCCATAATAGTTTTTATTAACACTAGAGTATTTTTTTGCCCTCAAATGAGTATGCAATTTTTGAGCCTTATCTTTTAACAGTAACTGAAGACAGCCTTAAAGATTTGAAACAAAGATACCAATAATTAAATAATTATATGAATGCCTCTTTTCCAATAAATATAAATAAATTAAAAAGGAATAAAATAAAATTGATATAATTACCAGGTTCTAAATCCAAAATCATATCTAGAGCTTGTCGATAATGTGGTACTTGTTCACTTAGGCCAGTGAGATTAAATTTATCCTGAATGTAATCTTCATCAACCTGAAACAATACAAGAAAAATATTTTTCAAATATTATATATATTGTATTAATTCGAATTTTAGCCACCATCAATTCTAAGTCGCACCAAATTTCCAACAAGTTTTTGCGAAAAATGAAAAATAGTGCAAAATGGCACATATCACTAATCCAATTTCACCAAATAAAAATAAATTTTAAATGAGAACTAATAAGAAGTGAATAATTGATTATTTTACCAGTATTATAAACTTTTAAACACATGAACATTGCCCCCAACTAACGATTTTTCCCCCTTCGATTCTCACTTGATTTTCAGTAGCATTAATATTGGGGAAAAAGTGTGGCTTAGATTCGAGTAAATACAGTAATAGTTTTAACTAATACTTAAAAAAGATCTCAGTAGTAATTGCTTTGAATACAAATGAAGTTGACCTTGAATGTAATCTTTATCAAACTTAAATAATTTATTTTCAAAACCATGTAACAGATACTAATATCAGAAAAAACAGAAAAAGGAAGCAACTGTAAAATCATATAACCGAAGTCTACATCTAAGATTAAAAGAAAGGTTAATCAATTTTAAATTGACAAAAAATTTATATTGATATGATAAAATATATTCTTGACTGTGTACAATTTTATTTCTATCCAATTCCATAAAAGCGAATGGCTTTTATCAGAAGAAAAAAAGAATGATGAAAAACAATAAATGTAAAAAACATTACTTCACAGAAAAATTCATTTCCTCGAAGACCACAGAACCACGAGATCCATGATACTTCTTCGGATGAACTCATTTCTTCACTCCCCGGGGAATCAATTTTTGCTGTAATTATAAAAATAAACATTGTACACTAATTTTAATAAGCTTAAATTATTTTCATATTTGTATATATTTACAAACAGACTAGCTTAATAATACATACAAATAGACACTGCATCAATAAGAAAATTGGTAACTTTAATAAACTTTATTTCAGTAAAAAAAATCTTTTGCATTTCCAGTACTGCATTAACAAAATCAATATTTTAAGTAATGCTGAAAACACAGTTCATTATACAATGGAACCTCACTTAACAAGCATAATTCATTCTAGAAACTTACTCAAAATGCAAAATATGAAGGGAAACACACAATTCTTCCTATTTAAATTAATGTAAGATACAATAATGCATTCCATATAAAAAAACAGTCAAAAAAAGGAGCGTAAACCAAATTTATCTATTCTTGTATCAAAGAAAGAAAAAACATGGAATGTGAATTCAATTTGAAGAACACAAAGATTAAAAAAAATAAAATGGAAATTAAATTTATTTATAATACACAGCCAATTCTTTATTACTAGCAAGTTTTCTAGATGCATTTTTTGTCAATACTTTAAAATTTGATTAATATGAGAAAAAGTATTACGATTATACAAATTTGCATCATGCTTAACCACTGTCTTATTACGACTGCTTCTAAATGTTTAAAGAAACTGTTTCCCAAGCTTTTTATAAAAGCAGACTAACTTTCTTAAATATTTTTGGTACTTACTATCACAACAATGCCAACATTCAAGAAAACTTGCCAAGTTGACAACCTCGATTTCGAAGAGGAATACACCTTAATATGGATTGAATTGGTAACCACATATTCTTTTTTTCACATAATGTCACCAATACAGTGGCAATACTACATAATTACCATATTTTTTTACAATACGCCATGATTTATCATATTAAGATCAGATGTACAAAGAAATTTCTTGGTTCTATTTTTATGCTTATTACTTTTTTCAACAAAAATGTCTCGATCTTTTTTATTCTTGACTAAAGTTGCACAATGCATTTTTCTCAATCCAATGTCTTTTAAAGTTAATTATAAAGAAGTAACATAAGGACGCAAGGTCTCTTAATTAAAATTATGAAGTTACATGATGCATGAAAATTCTTTCCAAGATAAATTTTGTATTAAACTAATTTCTGGCATTTCCTTAGAGATAACATCAAAGTTAATAACAGAATTTAATAGTGGTAAATAAAACTAGTTTTTAATATTTGAAGATAACATGATGAAATTACTTGAAAGTTGTGTGTGAAAAAACAGTTATATATAAAAGTACAAAAAATTTCCAGAGATAAATAATAATAAAGCTGGGTACGGTAAAAAATTTTATTCACTGAGAAACAGAATTATGGGATAAAGCAATATAATATTTTAAAAAAAAATGATTTTATAAACAGTTACTATTTACCTACATAAAAATATATTACAATATTGCTATTCCTTGTTTTTAAAGATAACTTACAACTTTTTACACATATATTTTTCTTAACAATGATGAATAATTATTTAAAATTTTATTAATTTCTATTACCTTTACAAACTTATGCCAAATATCATGATATACTATCAATTGTGAAAAAATTGTCCTGTACATACACAAACACAAGCTTGTTTGCTCATACGGTAGCAGCATTTGGTAATGACTTTAGATTTTATAACATAATAACTAAGTATTGGTATTGATAAATCTTTAATTACCTAACAATCCTGGCAAATAACTGTTCAAATAAATCTTTGCCGTTTACTTCAGTTTGGTCTCATTTTTTAACACAAAAATGTTTTTGAACATAAATGCAAATTTTAATTCTAATACTCCAAGCATGAAAATCTAAGCAAACACTTTCTTAGCTCTACATATAATTTCTAAGCTTCATAATCAAATCAGAGCAGATTTCTAAGAGAACCAGGACATCATGCACATTCAAAAAATTGATTTTTCAATTTTAGTATTAAAAATAGTGCATATTTTTCTTAATATAAAAATGTATCACACTTATATGTTCATTGATAAAATAACCTTAAAATATGAAAAAAGTAATTGACAAAAATGTAAACAAACATTTACAAATAATTAGTTTTCACTTTTTCACCAAAGTATAATATTTTGCTTTTAGGTACTCTTTCAAAAAAACTATTGTACTATATGGCTACAAATTTGGCACAAGTTCGATATACGGACTTTTTTTTGGCAGTTTTTTTGGCGCCCTTTTCGGGCGATTCTGCGCCAGACTCTGTCTACCCTGATTCCCCCTGTTTTCCGGTCCGGGTCGGGTTCCACGGGGTTTTTCGTTTTATGGCGAATTTTCCAATCAGAGCAGTAATGTTTTTTTGGTGGTGGTGGGGGGGGGGGGCTATGGAATTCTCTCTCAGACACCCTTCTTTTCAACTGTTCAGACATAGATATTTCTGGACAAGAATTCACTGCCTTATTTCCTATTATTTCTTAATATTTATAAAGAATATTTAATATTAATTAATTAATCACAATTATTTAATATTTATTAATAATGTATCATATTTATTTAATATTAAAATTAATAATTTTTATTTAATATTAAAATTTATAATTATATTAAAATTATTTATAAAAAATAGTTATTTAATATTTATTAAAGTTTATTTTTAATTATTGATTAGGTTGAATACTCTTTCATTATTAGGTTGTATTTCAATTCTTTTATTATTATTACCTTATTTCTTATTCATATTACTTATTAATATTTCTTTTTAATTACTGAACAATTATTTAATTATTGCTTAGGTTTACTTAATTCTGTCATTATTAGGAAATATATTCTTTTATTATTAACATTCATTTTTACTTATTGATAAATTATTTCAGTTATAGATTAGGCTGACTATCAATTTTTACATTATTATTATTAATTTACAAAGAGATTAATTTAAATTTTAAAAACCTTGTTATTTTATATACCTTTAAATATTGTAACCTGTTCCCTCTAACCATGGGACTATTTGCAGTGTTTATCCCAAGTATAAGAAAGTTCTGTCAGAAACAGTTCCTGTTTTATTTTCTAGCAAAAAGGCCACATTTGGGGAGAAAAAGGGAGTATTTAATCTCGATTCTGTTTATGAAATATGTAGGGATAAGAAACCATTTTTAGATTTTGCAAGAAAAACTCATCTGATTAAATTAGAATTATTTTACTGCAATTGTAATGTTCTGATGAAGTTTGGGAAGAAAAATTCTATTTTAGATGGTTAATCATAGATTTGCAGAAATTCCAGGAATAACAAGAAATGTGGTTCAACTAAATCCATACATCATGGATTGTATAGTTCAACTAAAACCATACATCTTGGCTTGTGGTTCAGTTGCAGCAAACTAAAATTAAATGATATTTTTCGTCTCACTTATCATTTGATTATGGGAACCAGAACAAAACAGACCAAAGCTTATTTCTATTTATCTTCTGATACAGTTGCAGATTGGGGGCAATTTGTCATTGAAGTTATTCTATATTATGCAGAAGTCGACAAATCGAATTCAGAGGGGAAGCAGTACACAACATATATTGTGAGATTCTAGTCAACATTTTAAAGGAATGGATTAGAGCCTGGAACTATGATTTTTCCAACAAATGGAAGGCATTTAAAAATTTAGGACGGTTTGATCATTTGACTTTAAAGCATAGCCTTCATTTTGTAAATCTAGTAACGAATTGCCACCCAAATACCATAGAAGGCACTTGGAAGCATGTTACAGATTCACTCCCTACCTGCAATAGAAAAATATATTTAAAACTTCATTTGTTGCTGTATATAAGTTTAGAAAATGAAGCAAACAACAGGGAGTGGATTGTTTCAATAAGTTTTTAAAAATTGTTAGGGACATCAACTGGGCTGAGGTCAAATTCTTTAAAAGGGGAATTTAATCAAGATTTTTTATCACCATGATTTTTACCACAATCTATCTTGCTGACAAGTGATGACTTTGGCCACTTTATGACAATTTTTTATACATAAAGTGCTGCAATCTAAGTTAATGATATTTATATTTATTTTATTCAATGTAAGCAAGAAAGATTCTCCTTATATTTAATTTATGACATTAATTTTATTGTTAATTTGCTTTAATATGTTAAATTATAATGTTTCTTTTCTAGGCTTAATGATGATAAATAGAACAATTTGTTCATTACTATTCTGAATCACTTAAAAAAATAGATTTTTATTCTTAAATTCAATGCAGTATTGCTAAAATAATCATTAACTATTTACATTTAGTTCTATAAAAATTTGTCCTTTCACTACTTTTTTAGTTTAATATTATGTAGGAAAAAAATATTACATGTTTCATTTTTATGCTTCTACTAAAGTTAGAAAGAATCCCACCATTAATTTTCGTACAGAGGTGGCGGGGGGGGGGGTAAACTTAGATGGAAGACAGGGAACTTTGCAAAACTGTTCAGTCAGGAGGAAGGGAGGGGGGGGGAGTGTCGCGGTGTTTACTGGCGGCTAAGAGGGAAGGAAGGAGGGGGGAATGCAACCCTGTGCTTCCCTTGGCGACTGTTGTCGCCGGAAAACAAATTTGGCGATTTTTGAAAAAAGTCCGTATATCGAACTTGTACCACATAGTTTTTTAAAAAATAGTTTTATGTGTGAAAAAGGAAGGGGGGGGGGGATTTTCAAAATCACAAAGTTTCATAATTTTTTTAAAGAAGCCACCTTAACATGTTATTAAAAAAAAATAGGCTCATTATATTTTGTGTGTTGTTATATATAAGTGTAAAAAATATTTTATATATTTAAGAGATACTCTTTTTAAAAAAAAATGGTATCTCTAAATAAGTGTGCATTATGAGATGTCAAAAATTATGTGCAACTTAAATTAAACAGAAAAAAAATGTTTTAAAATAAAAGTATTTTTGTATTTTTACAGAATGATTAAAATCTTGAACATCACACACACACAAAAAAAAATTAAGCTCTATTGGGAAATTTTTAAAGATATGTCTCATAAACAGTCTTATTTTTGGCAATTTACTCTTTTGAGCATGTTCTGGTACCCTTAAGCACAGTTTCATTAAGAAGGCTCGCATCAACCATAAATTTTAAATGTGTAGTTTATTACTCAAAATGAAATTCAAAGGTATTTGTATATTAACTTCACTGCAGTCAAATTTGTTTAACGCAAATCTCGCCATTTTACACTAAAATCTGACTGATTTGGTTTCTAACAAATAAAACACTTAAGAATACTTATAGGTGTTTTGATATCATGACGTGTTTTGCTTGGCTCAAATTTTTTCTGCGGCGACACTAACAAGCAAATACCAATTCTAGTTTAAATATATTATTTTAAATGAAAATACATATTGTTTTATTAGGTACTTGCATATTATCGCAACCTATTGGCGAGAAAATATGAAACAAAGCACAAGATTGCCAATTCAGCACAAATGACACATGCGGAACTGCGGTCACCAACTCGGCGAGTTACCTTGAACGTTGGCGATTCTTGCGATAATACGCAAGTGCCTTTTGTTTTTACTAAGATAATATTTCTACATTGAGAACACAACATATCTAGAGATAAATTTTATTTGCTACCACTTAGATGTCATAAACATGTTTCAAAGATCAATTGCACAACAAAATATTTGAATTATGCTCCTTTTTTCCTTCCACCGAACAGATGCAATTATCTTATCCTTATGAACTTTACTTAGATACAAATATCTTAATGTAGGAAAAACTTAAGAAAATGTAACCAAATTAAAATATAAGACAAATTAATGTTTAAAACTGGGTTTTTAATTTTTGAGAAATGAAGATAGGAAAAAAATCCAAAAATTGTAAACAGCACAATTTTTTTTTTACAATTTACGACAATATTTTTTTAAAAACAAAAATAAAATTAAGGGAAAAAATTTAACGTTTAGTTTCTTACGTTAAAAAAAGTAATTTAAACCAAATGAGAAGATTCTAAAAAAAAAATTAGGAGTTTTAAGACAGCGTGATTATTTCAATCATTAAGTCTTAAAGATTACATCCTATTTTAATGCATATCTAAATAATCGTTTTGCATAACTGTTATAACAAATAAATACATCTACAAAAAGAGCACAGGTTACTTAATATAAGGTAAGAACCAAAAAATTAGTGAATGATACAAGAAGCAGTTTAACTTATTTAAATCAAAATATTAAAAAGAACGATAAAAACATTTAATCCAAGAACATAGAATGAATTGCTTAGAGCTTTTCATCTTAATGCAGTTCCCATTTAAAACCAAGTTTAATAAACAGTTAGTTACCTTTTCAATTGTTTCCTCAAATGAGAAACATCATTTCAAGAAATTAATATCTACCTCATTTACATGAGAATGACTACGAATTCGTGTGAGTAAAATTTTGGCGTGCCTACATGATACATAAGCAAGAATCAGATCAATTATTATTATGTTTGCTAAACATAAACAAGACAATAAATTTTTAAAAAAAAGCTTACCAGATTTAGATGAAAACAATACTTCAAATGAAAATGCACGTCGAGCCCCTGGTGCTCCCCAGAATAGTTACCAAGCGCAGAAGCTTTCAAATCAGAAAAAATAGAGTGTACAGACACACAAATGATTTTTAAAATATAAAATAGTTATCTTTATTTATACTTCCCACACATATCTGGGGAAAAAAATATTCATACCCACTTCTATATTAGCTGCACTACTTGACAAGATGTATAATTGCAATTAAAACACAGAAGAAAGGAAGATCCAACAGTAGAGAAAAACGATGCCACTACAAAAGTAAGAAATTTCTCAAATAGAAATTGCCAAGATCTGTTACAGTTTTATTCATAATCACCCACAAAAAATTTCTTAAGAATTACATTTAAAAATTTAGAATCATTGGGGATAAAAAAACACAGCAGATCAGTAATACTTAATCATTGATATTTTTAAATAGGAATTTTTAAAGTGATGCAGAAAAATTAGCCGCTTATTTAGAAGTCTGATAGATCAAAGGAACAAACAAGGCCGAACGTGTAATGCGCAATTTCGTTGGCAACATCTTTCCTATTTTTTACAGAGTTGGAATTCAAATTTATCTGTTTTGGGGTTGCCATATTTGGCTCTCTATGAATTATTGGCTACTTTCAACATAATTACAATAAAAAAGTGCTATGTATTGTATTTTTTAAATATGCTGTGTTAAGTGTGTGTTTCAGTATGTGTGAATCTAATAACCTATTATAAATATTGTGCGTTTGTTGTTTATAACTTTTACTACTAAACAATTTCAATGTTTTTTCAATTTTTGTTTGAATTTTAAGATATAAATATGTTTTCATTGTTTATTTGTTGTAGACAAGTTCATTAGAAATATGGTATGTTTATAAAATAAAAATTAAGATTAAATTTTTAAAAATATTAAATGAAACCGGAAAAACAAATGTAGAACTGTAACTATATTGTAGACTTAAAATAGATGAGTAAAATATTTTAGTTTATTGATATATTTTTGATTATTTGCAATTTTTAGTGAATTTTTATTAATCCTTATAACATTTGAATCAGGTTTAGCAATTTTTTTCTAAACAGACACTTGAGGATTATTGTTACAAAATCCTTTTAACTTTTGCAGCTGAAATTAAATCATATTTTCATTTAGAGCAATATTCTTATATATATACATATAGTATAATAAAATGAAAAAAATAATAAGACAAAATTATACTACCCATAAAGCTAAATGATAGAAAACAGATTCTAAGAAACATAACTAGAAAATATTGATATATAATATAATAATTATATATATATATTATTCATAAAGAAAGAAAATTGTGTTTTATATTTATCTATATCATATTGACTGTTATAAAATGGTAGGAATTAGATGCATTGCCTTTTAAATACTGTTTAGAATTAAAATTATTTTCAGCTTATGCTAAACAAAAATTGACTTAAATTCCATATAATTTTTCAGTTAAAAAACAGTCCAAAATTATGTTTATATTGTGATTTAGCTAATATATAAAGGGGATAATTTATTTTTCAGTTCTGTTCTTACTTTGCTCAAAATTCATTATAACCATTGTTCACAATAAGATTCATATTTCAGCTATGTTTAAAACGTGATTAAACTTAAAATTCTGTAGTATAAAACTGAAAACATTTTTAAAAAAATTATTAAAAAGTATAGTATTATAATCATTTCAATCAACAGTAGTATTTGATGTACTTTTTTTTAAAAAAAAAAATTTAAGTAAATTTCATGAAACAGTATTATTATTTTTTTTTAGCTATATTGAGTAGAGATAATTTTAAAATAAGTTTTCAGTACTTCAAAATTAATTATTAATGGCAGGAAAATAATGCTAAATTTTCAAAATATCTTAATGTATATTTTGCTTGGAACACATATTCCAGTGAAAACGAGGTTTTGTTATAGGTTTTGGAAAAAAAAAAAAATTTTCATACAGAATTCTTTTTTTAAAAAAATAAGATTTCTAATAATAAGAATATATTATTACATGACAGTGGCTGTTTTCTTTCATTGAATTATAATTTCTTGAAATAAAAATTTGAATTTGATGTATTGAGATATACAAATTAAATATTCGTTTTAAAAAATGAGATTGAGTTTTCCTGAAAATTTTACTTCAATGAAGAAAAATGTATAAGTTTTTCTTCCTCCTTTATTTTTTTTTAATTTGGGGGTTGTTAAAAAGAAAGATTAATACATTTTTTCTTTCTCATGTTTAATTCCTTTAATAATTTCCTTTAATAATTTCCTTTGAACTTGATTGTACATTATCCCAAATTTCCCGTTACTGTTCCGAATGTTCAGTGCTTGCTTCAATTTTTCACTACTTGGTTTTAGTCCTAAATTTATAGCATATATTTTTTTAATTACAATGCTACACTGTCCAGAAATGCCTTCACTTAGTCCAATAAGATGTGCCAATTTCAGAGGTAGATGAAAATATAACTGCATATTTTAATAAGAACCTGAAGTTATAATTGTTCAAATGTTTAAAAGCGTCAGAGTTCCCCATTTTTTCTTCCTGGCACTAAGGCTGCAACTTAGCCAGTATTTAGCACCATGAACAATTCAGCAGCTTTTGTAACAAAACTGCCCCGACTTAAATAAGATCATAATAGAAAAAGATGCTCTGAAAAATATTCATACTTTTGAGAAATATGAAGGTACTTCAAAATAATTTAAAAGGGTTGCAGATTTATTATTTTTTTAAAAAATGAATACTGAATTTTAATTTGTTCTTTATATAAGTATTAAAAACATATCGTTATTAAAAAATAAAACAAAATTTTTTATTTTGGTATAAATATTTCTTGACCAACATACTACCTCACCCCAGTATAACTATAATAAAATAATTTATTTGTAAAAAAATCTATATACATATATTATACATTTTGAACTTCAAAATCATTGTCATCTTAATATATTGAAGCAGCTATTCATTTTGAAATGAAATTTTGATAGGAAGGAATAATATTTGCTCACTATTCCTCTTAACTATTTTTTATTTCAATATATATAAAATTCAGTGAGGAAGTATTTGATGTTATAATTTACTGTTGTGTGTGCATTGAATAATTTTTTAAAAAATTGTTTCATATGTATAAAATTTTTATCAATATATGTATAAAATCTCAATAACTTGACATGCTATCTTTGTATACTTTTTATGTGGAGGATTTAATCAGATAACATTTCATTCTCCTAAATTCCACACCACCACACATTCACAACAGGAAGCTGTGATTTTTAGAATTTCAGTGTTGACTGAAATGTTATACTTCTTTGTGTATTCAGTTTCTTTTATTTTATTTAAGCAGATATGAATTCAGTTTTTAAATTTCTTTTTCAAAACACTACTATCTTTCCAACTCTAACCCAGGGATTATATTTCTGAAATTTTAAAAGCATATTAATAAATTGTGTACAATTCAGGATTAGTTAAAATTTTAAAACTTATTGCTGAAGTTATTTAAAAGTTCAGATTTTAGATAATTTCCACAGCCATATACTATTTCAAATTTAATGTATAATTGAACATTATATGCCTGGACAAATTATGCTCACAAAAGGGAAAAATCACAACCTTAGTTTACTAGAAGAAAGTGGCAAAATCTTTGCTGTGTGTAACTCAGTAACATTAAATTAAAGACATGAAAACTGAAAATGAATGATATTGAATTACTCCAATAATTCTCAGTCCTTTCTATTAAAAACAAAAAGAATTTAGTTAAAATAATGGTTGCATGTAAATTTAATTTGTTGTTCTTTTTTTCTTTCACTATTCTCCATTATTTCAAAGTGAATGTTTTTTCATACTTTTGATTTTTCTATCATGCCTCTATTCAAATTAATTTTTCTGATATTTTATTTGGAGAATTGCTATGAAAGAGAGGAAAGTGTGGTGCTACAGTATGATTAATAAATGACCCTCCTAGGGAGGAAGAAAAGGGAAGGAATATTAGTTTGTCTCCACTCCCTAAATACATTCCTTTATAGGGAAATTTTCTATTGGAGCGCCTAGCCTGTCAGGGCTTTTATCTCCTATCTTAGATGGTGAATGCAATACTTTCCTTTGTAATTGACCCATCTCATGATTCACAGAGGGGGGGGGGGTCTATTTTACGACACTTTGAAGACGAACAGGACAATCTGCTTATTATGAAAACCTGGGAACATTTTTTCCTGTTTCTTTTTTCCTGATTTATTATTTTGGCTAGATATTTTTAATGCTTTATCTTGATTAGAACGCAAAATATTTTAAATGTAACTGGATTAATAATTTTTTGTGAGTTTTTGTAAAGTAGTTAATAACATAAAAATAGACATTTTAATAAATACTGGAAAATAATTGCTATTATGTATCTCACTATGCTGCACATCAAACATTATCATTATTACACTTTTATTAAGTTTTTCAACGGATTTGTTTGTGAGAAATTTAATGAAAATATAATTGTAAGAGAAAAATATCGAAGTCATGCTTCTATTTTAGAAGTCTATTTTTATAACTATTCGACGGTGTATGAAAACTTTATTTAAGATTATAGCGAGATAAAAAAAGGTCAAAGCAAAATGACCATAGAAGTAGAACACATATACATATTTTAAATTTTCTAAGAAATATGAATATTTTTCGTTTACTTTTTTGCTGATTCCTTTTTAGGTTGCTAACTTAAAAAATGAATGTTTGAAAATCACTGATTTAACTCATTGTTTTTAAAAATTTTAATTTTTTTCCAAAAAATATATATTTTTAAAAAACACGTAAGCAGGGATAGTACCTTTATACATTGTAAAAATTTATTTTTGAAACGTATTTTTAAAAATTAATACAGAATGCTAGAAACGTTTGAAAGCAAACCTAATCAATATCCAACAGTAATTGCGCTCTCTGAAATAAAAAAATATAGATGTGAACAGAAACTTCTACTATAATAAAAGTAAACAAATAGATTTTTCGTTAATTTCTGATTGAATTTCGTTGGGCGATACAATGTGAGGGGTATAGAGGTGACGAACTTCGCAATTTTAAATCACGGTCAATTGAGGAGGATGACACCTGAGTTGACATTTTACTCTCCGGACTGTTCGGATTGGAAATACACTATTAATTTTTTTTATTTAATCTAGAGTTATATATAAGGGGCGTAACTAGGCAACCAAAGGCCCTAGTGCAACAACAACAACAAAAAAACCGAGGGTCCTATTTTGATTGGGCTTTATCAAGTAAAAATATATTAGTATTTTAAATATACAAAGCTACTATAAAATCAGCCCTTTATTATGCTCTGCAGAACATAGGAAGTGGCACTGTTAGCCTAGTGGTCAAGGTAACAGACTCGTGGCTGGCATGTCATGAGTTCGAGTCCAGTACCACTGAAGACTCGCCGTGTAGGGGAGCGATGGATGTCAAATCTGTCGACAGCTCAAATGTCCTCCCGTTGGTGTGGTAGTTAGGAGAGGGGATGCCAGCTCGGGCGTCGTCTTCGTCACTTGACCATGGTTCAAAATTACGAGGTTCGTCGCTAAAATCCCTCGCGTAACTGAACAGGGTGACGTTAAAATTCACTCACGCAGAACAGAGGAAAGTAAGGCTACATACTACTTATGTGTATGAGTTTGCCTGAGTAAACTTTAGTGAGAGAGAGAGAGAGAGATTAACCAGGTTCGATTTAACATGGGATAGACAGAAAACGATACAAAAAATAAGTATGAAAATGATACAATATTATTATAATTATTTTTAAAAAAACAACCTGCAAAAGAACAGAGGAGTGGGACAAAATTACATAAATCTATTTACTACAGATACGAGTGGTGGCGAAATACTCAAACAGGAAAATAGCTTATTATGAATAATACTGTTATGAAAAAAATTATCAAGAAGAAATAGCTTCCTGTGTAAGTTAAAGATGCATTTTTCATGGAACCTGAAGCTTATTTTCAAGTAACTCTTGGAAAAACAAAAAAAATTGGAAAATAACATAAATTTTCAATAAGTAAAATTCGCCACACCATATACATAAAGGAAAGGAAGGATTTTCTCTCATTGTTTAAATTTGTCTTTAATTTTAGGAAGTACTTGAATAGAAGATAAATTTAAAATTTTAGGTTAGTAGTTAAAATATACCGGTGCTGGACCAGTGGAGCTGTGAAGCTATGGGGAGCCGCGAGAAAGGGGGTAGAAAAAATTTCACCCCCTACCACGACGGAGCCGAGGACCGCTGGGTAGGGAAGAAAGATAAGAAAAGGGTGAGATAACGGTCTTGGGCATCCTTATCTGAAAAGGGTTCTGCGCATGCGTTATGAAAATTTGAAATACTGTGAATTTACTAAATACACTTATACTCTGGGCCAGTGGAGCTGTGGAGCTATGGGGAGCCGCGAGAAAGGGGGAAGAAATTTCCTCCCCGTGGGTCTGGACCGGGTGAATCCCCCCTTCGAACTGCAAGAGGTGGAAAGTCCTACTGACTGATAAGGGTTTCGGGGCTCTATACTGATAAGATATGGGTAGTGGAAATGTACTTTTTAGCGATAACGAGTTATATTCTTTTATAGTTTTAATTAATTGGGAAGAATTCTGATTTTTTTAATTACGTCATTGGAAGCAAATTTTAGTCTTGATGAAGGGAACCGACTTTTTTTTGGAAAAATGGAACTTAACGCTAGTCACAGCTATTTTTCGTTTCAATAAATGTTTTTCATTATTTTAAAACTAATTTTTTTAAAAAGTATATTTACTAGGGGAGCCATTTATGATTGATTTTAATTTCTATGTGCAGACTTAGACTTATATAAATTCATAGAGAAATCTCCCCCACAATGTGAGATAACATTCATAAAATATTTCTATTTCTGCGGACGTTTTTCTAAAAATATTATGGATGGTCAGAGTTTTTTCAACGATTCACGTTTTAAATTGTTATTATTTCAAAGATTAAATAAAAAGCCTTAAGTCACAAGTAAGTTGACATTTTTTTCTTCTCCCCCCCCCCCAAATAAATGAATTATAGCCTTTTAAACACGAAAGTGAATTATACAAATACAAGACATAAAATTCAAGTTATGAATAATTTACTTTTTCAACAATTCTAGAGAAAATAATTATGAGAAAGTCAACGTGTGTTACGCATGCAGAAGGTCTAGTCAAGGCGGAATCTATTGTAGAATTTTAAAATCTCATGAATCTAAATCTATTCATTTTCTTATCTCTTGCATTAT
>BMAO01037455.1:0-19735 GCA_019973975.1 Trichonephila clavata | reverse complement strand
TATTTGTGCGCAATAAATTTAATAATTTTATTTGCATAATACAAAAAAGATCTTGTACTTTATAAATATGTATTATAATTGACTTTTTTTTCATTCTTTAATACACGTGTTAAAAGTTCGGGGTGTTCTCTACATCCCGCGAGTAACGACTGTAGCAAAAACAGGCACGAGTGACCGCGGGTTAAATTATTTGAATTGCGTTGATAAATTGCGTTAAATAGATAGATTGTTGATATGGCTAGTCATCCTTCCCTTCCTCCCACTGCTCTAGGCGAGACTGAGAGAACATTTCAGTCCTTACAAACTAAGTAAACATTAAAGTGAATTACTATTTTGAGAGGATAAAGCCAAATAAATATGCCACGCATAAATTTGAGACATTCAGTTAAATTATTTAATAATTTTAGTATAATAAATTCCTTTAATGTGATAAATCTGCATTAAAATGATGTACAATGGAATTGTTAAACAGTTGTTAGTAGTTCACTCATATGTCATCAAAGAAAATACACATTTAAAAATGTTTATTATGCCCATTTAAAATGTTTATTATTCATACTTTTATCCATATTAAAAGTTACAATCTGTATATTTGTGAATAAATTTTAGTTCATGAACACCTAATATATTATAGTTTATTATTGTTTGTAAAACATTATACATAATATACATTTACTAGTAGTAATATATTTAATATGCAGTGATATATTTATGCTTATATAATAGTTGCAGTGTATGTTGTATATATTCACATATATTTATATATACTATAAGTTACCAGTTTTTAATTGCATTTTTCTCTTATCAAACTATTTTTCCAGTCATGTTACTTCTTCCGCTGCGAAGAGAATTAAGGATTTTATTAGATCTTTTATGAACCCTTAAATGTATATAGTTGCCAACAGGCGTTTAAAAAGAGTATGCATTACATAAAATACGCTCTAATTAAGGAGATGACATCTGAGTTGATCCCTCTCCAAACTTCCACACTACACCAAAGTGAAATTTTAGTCGGGACAGAGTCAGCGGTTAATTGTTTTTTCTAAGGCCTGGTCTTAAGTGGCACCGTAGCTCGAACCCAATAGTTTGGACCGTAGATCAATGAGGAGGAGGTGCCACTACTATTGGGTCCTGATCAATGAGTATCATTGACTAGGACCCAATAGTAGTGGCACCGTAGCTCGAATACGAGTTTGGGACCCTGATCAATGAGTTACAGCGGTCAAATGAGAAGAACGCTTACTGTAACAATATTAATATTTATATTTAGTTTTTAGCGCGTTTTTCACGTAGTGTAAAAAAGCGCTATTAGGACGCAAATTTCATCTTCGTCTTCGTCCTCGTCTTCGTTCCATATATGGTCGTACCTTTTTCTCAGCCAATAATTAACCGATTGACCTCGGGTTTTCGGCATTTGTTCGCATTTGTGCCCTAGATGAGCCGAATCATATTTAAATTTAATACTTTAATTCTTTTAAAAAAAAATTTTAAGTATAGTACTACTTTCTGTTAGTAAAAAGTTCATTACTTGCATTATTGTAAAATACAACATGTAAAAAACGCGCTAAAATTACTTGGCCATGCCAATAATTGATATCTTGTTTTATAACGTTTGGAATGTGTAACATATTTGTTACTGATATATAACCCCCCCCCCCTACAGTTATAGGTAGGTGCTATATTAGTAGGGTTTTAGGAGTTAAAAAAACACAGATAGAGAATATCGATACGATTAATTATATAATGTTTTCCATGAAACAAGCATAGTGGAGATGGAGGAGGGCGTGTCCAAGGGAAAAGGAAGAAAACCGTGAGATGAAAGCACGCAGGTTGCGATCTCTACGATGTTACTTGAAAAGAGTCGTTCATGTTCGAAAGGAGGGAATTCTCCAATGAGAACCAGAGAGCTTGAAACTGTGGACAACATGATGAGGAATCAATTTAATGCTAAGGACAATTGCTTAAGCTGGGGAAGCCATCAAAATAATTACTAATTTAAATATCTATAATAATCAATCCTATACTTAGATTGATGATTAAACCTACACCAATGCTAATTGGTCAAAATTAACTCGTCTGTTAGATTCACACTTGATCTCTGGTAGCTTTAGCTAATATATTTTTAACGATTTAGCTTCAGCATGACAACTTTCGCCACCCTTTCTCTATCTTCCCTCTTCTCTTGACTTCAAATAGCAACTCCCACTAACTTAAATCGCGGTTCCTTTGCAAAAAGCGGTTTTATAACCATACAACGTTAAAAAAGAGTTTTCCCTAGATGATTAGTGTGAATCACGAATAGAATCCATTATAAATACATTCGAGTCTTAAAGTGCTAAGTGCTCCAGATTAAAATTTCTTAATTCTTTTTGTAGCAATCTTACTTATAATAAAAAAGAATTTAGTCTTTTTAGTTCAAAATTTTTTTAGCTCTTTTTCACAGTTTTAATTTATGAATGAAAAAAAAAAACTTATCTTTAGGAGGCTTATCTGTATAATTCTCCTTATAGTAGGATTTTGAATTCTAAAGATATACACTTGTGTTCAAGCGATTTCTTGGTCAGAAGACTTACTTGATTACTAATGAAGAAGAAAAACAGTGGAAGAAACTTTAAAATTAAAGAAAAGTTTCTTTTAGACATACTATCAATTAGCATAGGAAGAAGGCTGATTACAGCCTCTTGATATTTTTGAAGAGTCCAATTGGTTTTAAGACTCTATGACCCAAATGCACAAATGCACAAATTCCATTATCTATTGTTTAAGATCTTTTTTTTAAATATAAGAGTTCCCTATTTCTTAAATGATTTTGGAGACAATAACATTAAGCATTATTTATATTATTAGATTATATTCTTAATTTGATTTTGAAGAAATACACTGAGTTTGACAAGCGAGTATTTATATTTTGTTTTTAAATAGTGAAACTTTTTAGAAGCATTTTCAGTTTTTAGTGTGAGAAAAATACATCTAAAGTTCGTAAGGGCAAGGTTTTTTTTAAACTCATTACACGCCGAAATCGTCCTTCTAGAGGTTTCTCAGTTTTACAGGGCAATATAAATACTAGAAAAAATACTGTTTGGGGGCTATTAGACCTACGCATTTAAACGTTTAACTGTCACCTGCTCATATATCTGTCTCTCTCAACCGGTGCGTTAGGTTTCCCGTACGTATATATACGTCATTCCGAAATACGTCATTTTCTTTGCACAACTATTAGTAAAACTATTTGAAACGTAAAAAAATGAAATTTACAGCATATGCGGAGGATTTACTTATTCCAAAGAAAAAATTGCTTATTTGAGCCTTTTCTTTTTACCCCAAAACATCGCTTACATGAGCCTTTCTGAAAAACGGTTGCATTGAGGAGTGAATACTATAAGTTTATTCGGTAGTTAAAAGATTAAAATTGGCTAGAAGTTTATTTTGTTGAGTACAGATCCGTGTTAAATATGGAGTTTGTAGAAATCGACTTCAAAGGGGCCATGCAAGCGTAAAAGATAAATATTATTCAGTTTTTAAAAATTTAATTCTTGTCATTCTAAAATAAAAAGGCCAAAAACATAGAGATTTTTTTTAATACATCAAATGCTTAATGATAGGAAGTTAGATAAAAATAGTTTAAGAACAATACGCATCCATAAAATATACTGAAACACCCAGTGAAACTGGCGTGTAATGACTAGTATGTATGTATATTTCTCTGCTTTGAAATATTAACAAGCCCTTTAAATAAAATTCAGTATCAAAGACTAAATTATTCTTAAAGAGCAGATCGGATGTTTAGTCTTCAGTATTTTCTTTTTATTGTTTATTCTCTGTACGTTTTGGCTTACCTACAATACATTTTCATAAGCTTAGTCTTTCCGAAATATTCTTTCATGATAATCAAGTAAAATCAATTCCTGAGAGTTCACTTTATTTGAGGAATTTAATGTACACTATTTATCTAGATTCTTCATCTGGATTATTTATTAAATGAATGGCTTTAGGGAGAACATTTGTGTGTGTGTGAGATCTAAAATATTTCTCTTGTGGCGTTAAATGTAACCAAATTTGAAACAATTATTTTACTGTAAATTAATTGCTCTGTTATACTTTTGCTGGAAAATTCACATTCTAGTGATGTATTAATATATTATTTACTTTAAACGTTCGTTTCCCAAGCAGCGTAATCGGGCTGTTGAGATTTTATGTCGAGGAAACTCGGTACACTTCGAGCATTATGGAGAACTGATGGTGCGTTACCGACTGTTAAAGTCGCGCGCTCAGAGTTACTGGAGCAGGTAAATACACAGTTTTTTTAATGTAAATAGTACATTTTACAATAGTTAAAACTATACCATATCTCCAATTGGGATTCATGAGAGTAAAATGAACAAAGAGCTATCACGCCGCTTGTGTCTTTTCGTACTCATTATGAGAAAGCGCGGTTGCGCTTTGTTTGTTGTTCTTCGAAAGTGATTTTAAATACCCCCTGGGACTCAAAAGACTAGGACTGATCATAGAAGTTTCATAATGGAACTAAAAAAATATTGAGTTGTTCTCTTTTCAATTTAAAAATGGCTTTGAAGAGGCATTAAGTTTTACAGCAAAATAAAGTTGATGCATACTGTATGATTAATTAACTGTTACGATTCTCATAGATTGATAATTAAAATAGTTATTATTCTCATTATTGTCGGAGGTTGCTTTTAGTATATCAGATTTTTCATCGTAAATAAAATCTTCAATTTAAATATTTTTTTTAAATTTTGTTTTAAAGTTCCCGATTTACGAGAATTTATAAATAAATCACCGAATGTTTAATGCGTGTGTAAAATATATATCTAGTAATATTGAAGTTAATTTAATCACTTTTTAAAGTTCTTGCATTAAATGGAAGATAATGAATTTCTATTGAAGAAAATGAATTAAGGTATTCGATTACCCTAAAACTGTGAATTTTTGCCAAAAATGGACAAATGTTATCTAATGATTTTATTTTATAGGCTATCTTATAGCTTTATAAAAATACCAATTTTATCATTTTCCGTTCACTAGAACAAAAACTACAAGTGTTTTAGTAAAAGCAGAGGTCATTAGTTTAAGCAAGATGTCATACTTTAAATCGTGTTTTACTTGAAATGTGATTTTTTAAAATAATGAAACGCGCGCGCGGGGGTCAGCGATTCGGATACCTTAACATAAAACAGAAAAAAAATATTTTTGATGTATGAATAGCTAAGTATTTTAATTGTTAAATATTTATGATGTTATATATTTTTTGTTTTGTACGCTTTGATATTATATAATTATTTTTTTTCTTTAATTTTATGTTCTAAATTTGAATTTACAATTATTATATACTATTTAAAGCTTTTTCCTCCGAACCACAGGTAGTTACTGTCCAGGCTTAATGATAAGAAAAAGGGAAATATATATAAATGCTAGTAAAGTATCCACTATTAAAAGCGTAAGCATTCCCGCATGAATGCTCGAGAAATAGCCGTATTCAAAGTAAGAGCGAAACTCAGTGCTATTATGGAGTGGAAATTTACGTTAAAAAAAGTTAAGAAATTGATCATAATAGCGAGGATTTTAAAAGCAATGATTAAAATTCATGAAGTATTCAGTCAAACTAATTCAATAATCCAAATAGTAATTTTCGTTTATGAGGTACTAAAATTAATTTATTACCGTTTATTGTTTCGGAGCAAAATGATGATAATAATTCATGTGATTAGATCCGTGTTTCTAATATCTAACTTAGCTTCTTCCATTAGCATTACTTAGTAAACTTTAATTTTCTTATTAAAATTCTGCATGCACTAAAAGAAATATTTCCTTATTTAAAGATGCACAGCATGCTATAGCCATAAGAAGAAAAAAAATTACAATGTACCCATAAAACACACATTTCCAGTAATTTCCCTTGTATTTAATTACTGTCTTTATTTTTCTCTATTTACAAATATAAACAAAAATACATAGTGAGGTGTCAAAAATCATGGGTTATTTTCTAATGTAGTTCGAATCATCCTTTTGCATGTTGAAAGTCAGCAACTTCACTTAAATTGGAAACAAATCCTCGGCAAAAAATTCTTTTAAGTAATAATTGGCCATTCTATACAATTGCCAATAAATGTGAAAAGGTTGCCATTGTTATATTTAATGCAAACTAACTTTCTGACAAGTGCCACAGAATGTGGATGGAATTTTATGTCTGGAGATCTAAGAGGACAAATTATTTACTCGAATTGTGTCTATATTGTTCCTCAAATCAATTATGAATGATTTTGTCTAGATGAAATGATGTATTGTCAACATGAAAAATAGTCCCGTTGTTTAGATATATGAACTTCATTAATGGGTCCAAATCCCCAAATACAGCATGAAAAGAACCATTTTCAGTAAATTGTTTCAGTTTGATTAGAAGACTCAGTCCAGTCCATCTGCTATAGTATTCACGTTTGTATTTCCATAAACCATTGTATGGTTACAGGATTAATACTAAGGGAGTATAATTAATAATGGATAGATGCGTACTTGTGGATTAATAGTGTCGGGAGGTCAGCATCACATGGGAACCCTACCATTGATAATTCCTGACTTGAAACATGTCTTATCTTACCAATTTTGTTTTATTCAGTCATCTAGTCTGATCCAGTGCTTCTAAGACTTTCAATATTTGCAACAAAATTTTCAGTCATAAATTTCATTGCGCACCCTTCATACTACAGCTATGCATTGAATAGAATAATAATGTAATTGAAGGCTAAAACAACCATGCAACTTTCATTATAAACTGCACTAACTATCAAAATAAGTATTATATTTTGCATATAATTTTGTATCTGCAAAGCCACATGGAAGTCATCAGTAAATACTATAAACATTTTTTTTTAATTTCGTATTGATACATAAATTATCATATACTTTTTGCCGTACTAATACATTTATAAGTATCTAATATAAATATGAATGCATTTTATTTTTAGTATGTCATAATGTAGTTTGATTTATTTCCTTTCAGTAAATTGATAATTAATTTACTTTATTTTATTTTCTACTTTTCGATACAGTCATGCCTCCCACGTAAGGTTATGACGCCTTCCTAGAGGGGTACGTCTCACAGTTTGAGAAACGCTGGTCTGACCGATGAGTTCGCGATACAACAAAAGCGCTGCAACCCATTAGGTTGTGTTATTATAGAGATTAGTGTTGGGTCTTCTGCGAAATTTAGAGCCAATTCAACTCTAAATTTCACTTGACGAACACACATTTATTGTACACTGCTGGCCACCGTAAATGCAACACCAAAAAAGACAAGAGATAGCACACAACAATATTTATTTTGTAGATAAAATGTTGACCGAGTATCAAATGATTAAATGTATAGACTTCTGTGAAGTGTGGTTCCTGCCAGAATCAGTAGCCAGATTAGCCGACATTGTTGGAGATCACCGCTGCCACACGTCTCGCATTGATTCAAAAAGACTTTGGATGTGTTCTTGTGGTACAGAAGACCAAGCAGCTTCCACACGTTACCAAAGTTGATCTGATGTGGCAGCTGGGGGTGTAATCTGAGTCAATCGTTGAGCAATCATGTTCCACACGTTTTCTATCGGTGAAAAATCTGGAGCGAGATCCCGCCAGGAAAGCAACTCAATCTGGTGATTGATGAAGAACCTTTGGACAATTCATGCCACATGTGGTTGCGCATTATCCTGTTGAAATAAGGCTGTGACCAAGCCCTGATGGCAAGGAGGGACAATTGGCTCTAACACCTCGGTGATGTAGCGCTGGCTGTTTAAAGCACCGGCAATGCGTACTAGAGGAGCGCGAGAGTGATATCCCATACCGCCCCATACCATAATACTCGATGCAGGACCATTGTGGCTGTGTCAAACGTAGCTGTTCAGCATCGTCTCCAGACTCAAATCCGACAATCGTGGTGTTGCAGGCAGATGCGTGACTCGTCAGTAACGACAACGTCCTTCCATTCTGTCACCCACATCCTTCCTTCATCGCACCATTGGTGGCGGAGACGTCTGTGGTTCTGCGTCAAGGGTTGACCAAGCAATGGGCGTCTTACTGACCACTCTGCTGTAAACGGCGTCGAATGGTACTTGCAGACACTGCATGATGCGTTACAGACTCAATGTGCTGTGCTATGGTTCGTGATGTGACGGAGCGATCCGTCACTGCCATGCGCACAATTTGCCTGTCCTCATGTGAAGTGGTGCACTGAGGTGGATGCGATCGACCACGTCGGTCCATCGTACCCTCCTGCATCCAACGGCCACATATCCCAATTACAGTTGTTAGGTTTCGTCCAACACGACTATCGATTTCCCTGAAAGATAATCTCCAATCTCGGTAGGCCACTATTCTTCCTCTGTTGAACTCGAATACTTGATCTAAAGCTGATCGCTGTTTTCTACGAGACATAACTGATCGTTTTTTGAAAAAAAACCCACAAAAAACACAATTTCCGAAATTGAAATCTTCGAAATCTCCAAACCTTAAATAGCGCTTTGAGGTGGCGCCACAGGCGTGCGTGATGTGTGTCTGCGCTGAATTTTTAATGTTTTGCATATCTCACCTCCACTAATGCATGTTGTAAATCTCATGTTATTTGCGTGCTTCCTTCAGGGTGTTGCATTTACGGTGGCCAGCAGTGTATATCCCACGTAGAATGTAGTTGTTGGATTCAGCATTTTTGCTTGTTTGATAAAAGAGACTACTCTTCACATTTCTCGCTGGTATTGGATATTAGATGTGTATTTTTAGCACACTATTTACACTATAGGTTGAAGACTCTGAATCATCTGACTGTTCACAAAATGGATGTTTTCTAGGCCTAACTAGAACATGAATTCTTCATTTAAATCCTGTTTCTTTCCGCTGTGTGTGGCCTTAATTACGTCAGAAAACTGTTCACATTAACCGCATGTATACAAATGAAACTTTTGACATAAGGTTACAATGAATCCGAAATTCCTGAATTCAGTACAACATTATGCAGGGTTATCCTTTATTCCCTCTCGTGCTTTGAAGCGATTTAATGAAAACCTAAGAACAATAGAGCAAAACGTTTTTAAAAATACAGCCGCATATAAAGTTTTTATTTTAGTTTATATTATTTTTTTGTATATTTTACTGGCGTTCTGTATGATGGCCGCCGTAGCCAAGTGGTCGATGTATCGGATCATGCCTGGCGTGTCATGAGTTTGAGCCCAGTACCGCTGAAGACCCGCCGTGTAGGGTAGCGATACACGTTAAATCTGTCAAGAGCTCAAACGTCCTCCCTTTGGTGTAGTGTGGTAGTTAGGAGAAGAAGGTGCCAGCTCAGGTGTCGTCCACGTCACTTGACCATGATTCAAAAGTACGCGGTCCGTCGCCAAAAGCCCTAGTGTAGCTGAACAGTGCGACTTTAATATTCACTCACTCACGCACTGGCGTTCTGTGTGGGAAACCTTGGTTACACGACATACATCAACGCAATTGTCCAGTTTCTGCCATATTTTACTCAACATGATGCTACCAACGCTATTGACAGCACTTGTTATCATTTTATACAGTTTTGCTACAACAGTGACAAGGAGTGTACGAAAACTTAGTCTAATGTGAAAGACTAAGTTATTTTGGATAACCTGAATGCCACGAAAAGGATAACATGTGCTGTCAATAACGTAGATAATATCATGCTGAGTAGAGAGGGGCAAGAACTGGGCTATCGCAATTATATATGTCTTGTATATCCAAGGTTTTACACAGAACACCGGTGAAGTATCTAAAAATAATCCATTACTTCTGCATTCCTTCAAGCGTTTTCTATTTCTACATTTGACTTCGTTTTTTGTTGCTTTTGCAATTCGATACCCGTGGAGATATTATAATAGATAGTAAGAAGGTAGCACACACACACACATGTGTGTGTGGGGGGTGATACATCACATAATTATTACAACATATGAAGGCGCAAACTTGATTTCTAATTCGCATATATTTAGAAATATTAATACTCCTTCGATTTTGTAATACATTAAGGTACCCGACTACTTGCGAGAACTTTTTTTTAAAAAAAAATAGAGCTATGGGAATTTTTTTCGTTGATTTTTAGATTTTTTAGTACATTTTAAGAAAAAAGTATTCAGAAATTGAGAAAAGAAAAAGAAATTAATATAATTAAAATGGGAAAAAATTGGTACACATTTACAAAAAATAACAAACACAGCCCGTTCTGTACCAAAAGTTTATAATTTTTTCAATTTTTCAATTCTGATTTGTTGCTATATTATTCATTTTTGAAAATACCTTCAGGATAAGAGATATTTTAATTTTTACAAAATCTACAGAACATTATCTTAGTTATTACATGAAATTACTTAAAAAAACCGTAATTATATTTACATAACGGTCTGTAAATTTTGTAATAAAACAGTGATTGACAAATCTGACAGTTAAAACAATTTTACTATTATACAGAACATGCAAAAAACATTTCAGTTAATTATTTTTAAAACTTTTTTTGCAATTGCTCTGGCACCGTTTGAGCATTTAAAAAATACATTTCGACTAAAACGCGTTTTAAAGTATGACATGTTGCTTAAAGTAATGGCATCTGCTTTTACTAAAACACTTGTAGTTTTTGTTCTAGTGAACGTAAAATAATAAACTAGGTATTTTATAAAACTAATAAAGTGGTCTTTAAAATAAGGTCATAAAAAATTTGTCAATATTTCGAAAAAATCCCAGTTTTAGGGTAGTCTGATACCTTATTTATATAGACCCAGCATATAACTTCGCAAGACACTTATACCTGTGGTTCTCGAAACAACCCAGTTGTCAATCATTATCCCTTTTCTATACTATAAAAATGAATTGAATTCAATAGCATATACTTTGACGTAAAGCTACAGTACGACTTTTTATTATAAACCGTTCAAATTATCAGGATAAGTATTAAGTTTTGTATATAATTTTATGTATGGCAAAAAAAACCATGTGGCAACTGCTAATTATTATCCTTCTTCTTAACAAGTAATATTGCTAAATTAACTTTCAAATTCATTGTGCAGTACTGATACATTTATAAAAGTGCATTATATAAGGGTAAATGTGTCTTCTATTTTTTGTTATGTCAGATTAATTTTTTTTTGCCTCCTTCAGTAAATTAATAAATTTTGGAATAATATTTTGTATGCTACTTTTCGATATCCTCACACTCCCTAAGTCGGGTTATTACGCCCCCTTAGCGAAGCTCACCCTCCATTTTGAGAAGCACTAACTTAACTATTTAAGTGGTTTGTCCTAACATCGTGTGGGCAACCGAAGGTGGCAACAACCAGTTTGCATATACACTGTACGGGAGCTGATATTTTCTTCTATTTTTGATTTGCCCCTATTTTTAATTCTTGTAGTTAGATTATTAGTGTTAGTGTTTTAAGAGAATCCCTGATGCTGAAATATTTGTCATTCGGGATTTTCCTTACGGTGAAGGTGGTAATGTTTCACAGACGGCAGGGATTTAAATTCTTGATAATATTCAATAAAGAAAAGGGATTGGCAAGATGATGGATATTTTGTTATTTGACAAGAACTGAAAATATTGAAAGATAACCCAAAAATGTCGATATTGTCTCTATTGGAAAATAAGATTTAGTATTGTACACACACCATGCTTAATATTGTACATATATATATTTATAGTAGACTCTCAATAATTCAAACCTTCGGTAATACGAACGTCTCGATAATTCGAAGTACATGCTCAGTCCCAAGTAAAATTCTTGATATTTCAAATTAAAACAATACATTTTGTTACACTCAATATTTTGAAGTAAAATCTGTTGCTGGTCAGACAACAGCACGCTACAATTCGAAGTTATCTTATAAAACTCTTGACAATTCGAACATTCACTGTCATCTGCAGTCCTGTAACGAACATGTTGGAGATTATAAGAAGTTTTGCGTTGTGTTGACTCACCGTGTCTCCCCTGTAATATAGCACATTTGACGACCATCTGTCTGATACCCTTTCTTAGTGTTTTTTTTTTATTCCTCAGGCGAAAAGACACTTTTATCGTTTTCGTTCCTTTAAGTGGACAATAGACCAATCATACCAGTTGTTAGCCATCCATATCTTTAATTTAACACGTGGCCTTGCTACACATATGTTCAGAAAGGATGGTCTGCTATTGTGAAGAAGAGATACGTAGGATTGTATATGAATGTATTATTTTATTATAGGAATTTTAACTTATGTAAAATATTTATACTGCATAGTATGCACTTTTTAAAACTACTTAAAAATAATTTTATACATATATACAATTGTTGTTTTATTGCATAGTTTCAGATTTGAATATATCAGAAAAAAAAATTCTGTTGTGTATTTTGGGGATTTTTCTACCCTCTTGATAATTCGAACTCTTGATAATTCGAAGTGTTTCATTGGTCTCTCCAATTTCGAATTATCGCGAGTCGACTGTATATACATATATATGTACAACCATACAAAATCATCAAAAGTTTGAAAAATAGATATGGAGATGAAAAAAAAAAATTTAAGAATAAAAGAAAAATTATTCTAAGTGGTATGAAACATTCTTCTTCGCTTGCAGAGAATACTTATGATAAACAAACATTTAGGGATTTTTGTGTTCCACAACTATAAAATAAAAAATAGCGTAAAAACTAAAATTGATAATGAAAATAAAATTCTTCCATTTTTGCATACTGCTAAGTATTATTCTTATTTATATGCAATGAAAAAATGTGACTTATTTTAACAACACTTTGGGCAAAATAACTGATGTTTTCGTAAGGGTTTCCAAGACTGTGTCCGATTTACAACGTATAATATATTGCTGTTCAACCCGCGCAGGACATTGGATCGAGCTTGTTACCATTTAGGATTATTTAATATATTGTCTAGAGGTTTAAGCATGATGTTTAAGCACAACGTGAAAATGCAGATACACATTAAATATTTTTTACCGAATTAGGTAATTAAAGACACATTTCAAAAGATTAAAGTTGCTTATTAATTCCAAAAAAATGGACATGATAAGTAACAAAGGCTTTCCTGGGTGAAATAGTTTTCAAATCCCTCCACAAAATACATTTTATAGTTACCACAAGAAACCAAAGCAGTTTCTAAGCAACCAATCTGGAAAGGGTAGATTCATAATTGAAATTTTGCATTTTTCCCTTTTAATAAACTAATTTACCAGTTTTTGACAGCCTTTTTTGCATTTTTATTTCAAAAATCCATCTTCTATTGTGGAGGAATGCTATTTTGGAATTTAAAAACTGCCTTTCATGCCAATTTGCTTTTAGATTTTATTAATAAGTTTTGAATTCCATGAATATATTAATTAAACTAACCATTTTCTCTTGTTATATTATCCGTTTCTCTTAATAAGTAGAATGCACTTCACGATTCACATTTCTTTCGTAAATAATGTAATATCTGCCCGCATGTGTGAGATGCCTTTTCAGAAACAAATTTTCGCCTTGAGGAATTTTTTTTTTCATAACTGTAAAAGAAATAAGGCTATTTCTACGAACATATTAAACAATAATTAGTACTTCTCCTAGCATCTAGTTTGTTATTCTGGGGCATTTCGGATAATTTTCATATACACCCTTTTTTGTCATTCTTAGACAATGGATGGGATTTAAAAAAAAAGCATTTTCTTATATTCAAATTTGTGTGGGAGGTATATGTGTCTGTAAATAAAAAAAACAACTTTTTAAATAAACCATTTAAAAAGTGTTTCTTAAACATTTCTCCTTTGATTTTCCTTTGCTTTTATTCAGAGTCGTTAGCAAAAACGTTTCATGGGGAGTGGTGGGGCTGTATACTTCAACTCACATATCTCAAAATTAATTTCAAATTTAATTGTTTATTTTCAGGGTGAAGTGAATGTGTATGAAGAGTACGGAATTTCGCATATATTAATTGTTTTTTTCTGGAAGTAAAGCATATTACAAATATTTAGGCACATCAAATATTTACAATTTTTTACTATGCAAAATTCATGAATGTTACGAAGCTGAGATTTATATTGATGTACTAAGAATTTCATTGTAATTAAACAAATATAGCATGAAAAAAAACTATAAGATAACTCATCGTTTGCCTTCTAGGTAAAAACGAAATTTACAAATTACCTTGTAATATGCAGTTAGTGTATTAGTTTTATGGGAAATATAATCGGTTGAAAAGTTTAGCATACACTTGCCTCCGAAAATCAGCGTAAAGGCGATCGATTTTCATATTCACGCAAAGGTCGCAAATTACATGAAGTATTTCTGAATCAATAACATTTTTAATGATTCCTCTAACGTCAAAAATTCAATTAGTATAAGCAACAATCACCTGGATATTACTTAAAATAGTACAGATATTTATAACTTGAGAACGACACATCGTGTGCGTCAAAAATCTGCGTACACTGGAAAAACACTTTACGACAATGGATTGTAACTAGAAGTTAATACTTTTTAAGCTCTATCCCGTTCTTTCTATAATCTTTCAACATATTTAGCAGGGAATTAACTAGTTTTGTTCTCTTCTAATGTTTTGGGATATTTTGTTCAATTCTTCTACTATGAAAGATTTGAGTCTTTCCTCTGTTATTACGTTCTGCCTGATTATCCACTCGAGTAAATTATGTGCTGTGCTTGGTTCTGGAGATTCGGATGACTTACGGAATTGCTTTAGGACATAATAAAACAGCTATGGCTTCACAAAGGGAGTCAGTCATTAGCTTCTTACCTTTGTTCTTGTGAAAGCAAAAATCAGTACTCAGCCCCAGTTTCTCAGCACTTACACTGATGTTTTGCTTTAAAAGTTCAAGTAATCAATTTTGTACATTTTTGGTTAAATACGTCCCCGATTACCAACCCTAAAGCTTTCTATGCACCCCCAAACACTGTATGTTTCAATTATTTATCGATCTTTTTTCTGTTGCCTGCCATAGAGCCCCAAATTCTTTCAAATCTCAAATCTAAAGTAAATCGTAAAAAAAGCTTATAATTATTTAAAAACACGATTTACAGCAATCATTTTACAATAAAAGGTCTTTAAAAACTATATTTTGAAGTATACGCAGAGTATACGTTTAGCGGGAATTGTTGGTGAGTATTTGGTAATTATTCTTGTTTTTTCTTGTTAAGATGATTTTTGTTGCTGTTGTTAGAATTAGGAAAGTTTGAGGAATCCCTGAAAGGATTTTTAAAGCTATATTTTTTTAGTAATTATAGCATAAACACGTAATGATTATCTGTACGCAGACTTTCGCAGGCAAGTGGATATCAGTTCTTACTGAAAAAGGGAGTGTTATAAAAGTAATATCCTCACTCGTTGTATCTGTTTAAAATTCTTCATGCATTGCATAATTTAAGGCTTAAATATAATAATATTGAAAACATGTACTACTTTTTAAAATATTACAATTGCAAGTTGATTGTTACATTAATTTACAACATTCATTTGGAATACTTTAAGCATTTTACATAAAGTTGAATGTTTTCAAGAAATATGCAAAATTTTGTGAAATAAAAATATTTGTATTTTTCAGCGTTTCTCAAACAGTGGTGCACGCCACTCTTGGAGGGGGGATTTCTCCATGCGGAGGGCAAGAACTTGTTGAAAAATTGAAACTAAAAGATTTAAAATTAGTATGGATTTACTGACAAGAATCATACCGAAATACACTCTAACATAATAAAAAATAAGTGCACATTTCCACTGATATAATATACTTATTAATGTATCAGTACTTCACAATTAAAGAAAAAACCAAGTTTAATAACTACTAGTACCTACCATGGGCTTGTCATAAGAAAATTTTAAAGACTTCAATTAATAATTTGTATGGTTTTCAATTAAAATTATATTATAGCTTAAGCATCAAAGTAAATTCGTATTGCTTCATTTAAATTGTTTTTATAAGAGGAGAGGGTGGTGAAAATTATGATGAAAAATTAGGTTGCAAACATAAAGTTGGAGGAACACTTGTACATACATCTTAATGATAGCACTACTTAGAAAAGGCAGAAATACAAATGGATTTTTTTTTTATTTCTCTGTCCATTTTTTGTAGCATCAAGTATTACACATTCAAAGTTCAAAAAATAATTTAAGCACAAAGATGCGGAAAGCATGATGACTTGAAAACGCATCGCTTTATGACAACAGCAACCCAAAATGAGATTTAAAATTTTTTCACGGAACACTAAAAATTAAAATTTATTAATAACACTGAGAAGAGATACTAAAAAATACCACAAATAATGTGACAAATGAATTAAATAATCTAAAAATGTCATTCTATACTTATAAAAGTTTAAATAAACCAACAATGTTCGATATGAAACAATCAGTTCTTTCAATTTCAGTCTGAATCAGTGTTACACAAACATTGCAATACACAAAATTACTCTTAAAGCAGTGCTTCTTAAACTTTCAATATTTGTGACCTAATATTCAATCATAATTTTCATCGCACCCCCCTCTTACAATAACAATGCACTGAATTCAATAATAATATACTTTGACGCTAAGCCTACAATAGGACTTGTGCCTCTTAAGTGCCACCGGCGTATATAAACGTCTCACTCAGGAAAGCATTATTTTCCCTGGACGTATATATACGTTTTTCTGAAGTGCGATCTTCTCTGTGCACTGCTATCCATACAATTATTCCGAAGTCTTTGGAATGCAAAAAAAGAACCTTGACAGAGTTTACGACAGATTACTTATTTCACAGGATTTGCTTATATATTCCTTTTCTAACGCCCTCCCCCCCCTCCAATACACTGCATACGTTCGCCTACATGTTAAAAAACGGAGAATTGGGGATCGACTGAGCTAATTTTTAATCGGCATTTAACTGATTAATTCAAAACCGTTCAAATTATCAAGGAAAGTGTTCATTGTTGAATATAATTTTCTTTATGAAGAGCCCATGGAGTCACCGGTAATTATTAAACTTGTTCTTAACTAACTAGATAACTTAGTATTTAACTTAGTTCTTAAATTAATTATAAAATACATTGCGCAGTAATATATCATTGTAAATGTGTAATTTATTTTGATTATGTGAGAATATATATTTTATTTTTGATTATGTGAGAATATATTTAATTTCTGATTATGTAAGAATATATTTTATTTGTTTATTTTGTGGAAAATAATAATTTTTTAAATAATCTTTTGTTTTTACTTCCCAATATGCTCGCGCCCCCCTCGTAGGGTTACCACACACCCCTAGGAAGCCCTCCCCACAGTTGAGAAGCACTGTTTTAAGAAGGTCTTTGAATGCAAGCAATCAACATTTTGCAGAGTGTTTATTTGCGTCAACAGCCCGTCGGTCAGCAGCCGTGCTAGCACCTGTTAGACGGTCCAGACGAAAAGGAAATCCAAATTGGGTTAGTCATTCACCCTCCCTCTGCGAATCCTGCGATTTCCACGGGCAACGTATGTGTAGCAAAATTTGCGCACAACCCGCGATTTCCTTGGTATGCATTTTTTCCCATTATTTAGGTGTGCAACCAGTGCTGTCCCTGTTTATGTTTTCATTTATGTGTGTGTTTTATGATCTGTATCTATATTTTAAAAGAGGAAAACTCTTTTACATTTTTTTTGTATATATTAATTCTAAGATGTAGATTTAATATGTTGATTTGAAATACGTATTAAGAAATACGCAATTTTTAAAAGTTTTTGATAAAATAAGTACACAGCGAGAGGTTGTTAAGCGCATTAGTTACTGCCCTTTGTTGTTTATGACTTGCTGAAGCAGGGGATTGCTCCAAACCTCTTTCCTAGAGGAAAAATAGTTGATTTGCTGTTGGACTTTCTGAACACTAATTAGAGAAGGTTATTCTGCTAGCTTTTACTGTAATTCATATATATATCCAGTAAGTTTTGGAGTGTCGTTGGAACGTTTTTCCATTAACGGTGCAGAGAACAGTGGCGTAGGTAGGTATTTAAAGGCCTGGTGCAACAACAAAAAATGAGGGTCCTATCTTGGTTGGATTTAAGTAAAAATATATGAACATTTTTAATATACAAAGCCACACAAGTTTTATTTAATATCTAATGTTTTCGTATTCATAATTTTTGTTTTATAATTTATCCAATACAGTTCGTATGTGATTGACTACTTCCTGACGTTAAAATGAAGCAGAAACGTAATACTTGAATACGAAATCATTGGCCGCAGCTATTTATTCTGGAGGTGCGAAATCATCCCTCAGAGGGCTGAGAGCTACAAAATGGTCCACCGAGAAAATGATACAAAGAAAAGTTAGAAAATGACGCAAAAAATATCCACGAATAAGAAAATGCATTATTACTATAATTATTTTTAAAAAACTCCTCTGCAAAAGAGCAGGGGAGATACGACAAAATTATATCAGTGTATTGCATATACGAGAAGATTTCAAAATATTGAAACAGGAAATTAGCTTATTACGAACCATTTTGTTATTAAAAATATAATGTAACTAGGAAGGAATTGTTTCTTGGTAGGGATATTTTAAAATCTAATAATAAGGAAGGTAAAATTGAAATATAACATAAACTTTTCAATACGTAAGGTTCACGACATTGAACACAGACAACGAAAATAATTTAAGGGATTTTCCTACAAATTCGAAATCGCTCAACATTATTACAGTTATATATATATATATATATATATATATAGCGGTTTTTATATTTATATCATAAATTTGGGAGAAATTATCTCGCAAATTCGACTTACTTAGTGGTCAGAGTTCGAGCCCCCGCCCCCGAGCTTGAATACCTATGCACCGCAACGCTAGCCCAGTAATTCCCAAAGTGGTCTATATAGACCCCCAGGGGTCTATGAGACCTCCAAGGGGGTCTACGTTAGCCAAAATTAATTTGTGGGTCTATGATGTGTAAGTTGGTATATATGTCATACAGGCTCTCCATTAAACTAGATCGTGACTTTAATTTTAAAAGAAAATTTATAATCACGTGTAAACCAAATTTTTACCATTTAACAGATTCATTTACTAAATTTTAATGAGGTTAATTTGCATTTGCAAGGTGGCAGCATAAATTTTATTAAAACAAGAGCCATTTCAGCTTTTCTTTCCGGATTTAAGCTAAAGAAGTATAATACTGGAGGTCCCGAATTTTCTAAAATTTGTCACAAACAATCTATCAGAGCGTTTTTAACCAACATTCAACATTTAAAAGCCTTTTATTCAGATTTTGAAACCAGGTTTGAGAATGCTTTGACTATGGTAATACCGCAGCAGGCAATGAATTCATATGGTAGTATTGAAAAAAAAATGTCAAATTACAATAGTAACTAATACGCATTAACGAAGATCTTAAAGTTTAGAAACAAATCCAGCAATTTTGGCTTTAAAAAGTCAAACGTGTTATTTGTCCTGACTATGGAATATTGTGAGGAAGCTTTTCAATGCTTTTCCTAGAGTGAAGGAGTTTCAGCGCAGTTGCCAATCTCGAAAAAAAAAAGAAAGAGAAAAAACTGACACTACTAAAAGAGATTTAAAATTAAACCAGACAAGATTGATACAAATGTTGAAAAGCGTTAAAGGGAACACGACTAATTGTTAAAAGTAACTTTATTTCTATATTAAATAATTGCTATCTAAAAAATTTTCGTTCAAAGGTCATTCAGGTATGCCCAACCTTTGCGCCACTGCCTTAGAATTTCATTGGCCAATAATT
>BMAO01037454.1:0-48107 GCA_019973975.1 Trichonephila clavata | reverse complement strand
TTCATTAAATTTCTCACAAATTTCGAGGAAATACTTAATAAAAGTGTAATAATGATAATGTTTGATGTACAGCATAGTGAGATTCATAATAGCAATTATTTTTAGTATTTATTAAAATGTCTATTTTTATGTTATTAACTACGTTACAAAAACTCACAAAAAATTATTAATCCATTTACATTTAAAATATATTGCGTTTTAATCAAGATAAAGCGTTAAAATATCTAGCCAAATAATAAATCAGGAAAAAAGAAACGAGAAGAAATGTTCCCAGGTTTTCAGATTATGGCGTGTTCGTCTTCAAAGTGCTGTAAAATAGCCCCCCCCCCGTCGAGAATCTGACAAAGGAAATACAAAGGAAAGTATTGCATTCACCATCTAAGATAGGAGATAAAAGCCCTGACCGGCTAGACGCTCCAATGAAAAGCCAGCTGTAAAGGAAAGTATTTAGGGAGTGGAGACAAACTAACATTCCTCTCTTTTCTTTCTCTATGAGGGTCCATTGATTTATCATACTGTAGAACCACTCTTTCCTCTCTTTCATAAATTTGAATCGAGGCATGATAGAAAAATCAAAAGTATGAAAAAACATTCACTTTGAAATAATGGGGAATAGTGAAAGAAAAAAAAAGAACGGCAAATTAAATTTACATTCAACCATTATTTTGATTAAATTCATTTTGTATTTAATAGAAAGGACTGAGAATTATTGGAGTAATCTAATATCATCCATTTTCAGTTTTATGTCCCTAATTTAATGTTACTGAGTTACACACTTCAAAGATTTTGCCACTTCCTTCTAGTTAACTAAGGTAGTGATTTTCCCCTTTTGTAAGCATAATTTGTCCAGGCATAGAATGTTCAATAATACATTAAATTTGAAATAGTATATGGCTGTGGAAATTTTCTAAAATCTAAACTTTTAAATAACTTCAGCAATAAGTTTTAAAATTTTAATTAATCCTAATTTGTACACAATTTATTAAAATGCTTTTAAAATTTCAGAAATATAATCCCTGGGTTAGAGTTGGAAAGATAGTAGTGTTTTAAAAAAGAAATTTAAAGACTGCATTCATATTTGTTTAAATAAATTAAAAGAAACTGAATACAAAGAAGTATAACATTTCAGTCAACACTGAAATTCTAAAAATGACAGCTTCCTATTGTGAATGTGTGTTGGTGTGGAATTTAGGAGAATGAAATGTTATCTGATTAAATCCTCCACATAAAAAGTATACAAAGATAGTCTATCAAGTTATTGAATATCGATTGAAATTTTATACATTTGAAACAATTTTTTAAAAAATTATTCAACACACACACACAGCAGTAAATTATAAGATCAAGTACTTCCACACTCAATTTTACATAGATCTAAATAAAAAATAGTAAAGAGGGATAATGAGCAAATATTATTCCTTCCTATCAAAAATGTCATTTCAAAATGAAGAGCTGCTTCAATATATTAAGATGACAAAGATTTTGAAGTTCAAAATGTAATATATATGTAGATAGATTTTTTTACAAATAAATTATTTTATTATAGTTATACTGTGGTGAGGTAGTATGTTGGTCAAGAAATATTTATACCAAAATAAACAATTTTTGTTTTATTTTTTAATAATGATATGTTTTTAATATATATATAAAGAACAAATTAAAATTCAGTATTCATTTTTTAAAAAAATAATAAATCTGCAACCCTTCTAAATTATTTTGAAGTAACCTCATATTTCTCAAAAGCATGAATATTTTTCAGAACATCTTTTTCTGTTATGCAGCTGTGTTACAAAAGCTGCTGAATTGTTCATGGTGCTAAATACTGGCTAAGTTGAAGCCTTAGTGCCAGGAAGAAAAAATGGGGAACTCTGACAATTTTAAGCATTTGAACAACTATAATTTCTGGTTCTCATATTAAAATATGCAGTTATATTTCCATCTGGCTCTGAAATTGGCGCATCTTATTGGACTAAGTGAAGGCATTTCTGGACAGTGCAGCATTGATAATTAAAAAATATATGCTATAAATTTCTGACTAAAACAGAGTAGTGAAAAATCGAAGCAAGTACTGAACATTCGGAACAGTCCCGGGAAATTTGGGATAATGTACAATCAAGTTCAAAGGAAATTATTAAAGGAATTAAACATGTGAAAGAAAAAATGTATTAATCTTTCTTTTTACCAACCCCCAAATTAAAAAAAGGAGGGAAAAAAACTTATACATTTTTCTTCATTAAAGTAAAATTTTCAGGAAAAATCAATCTCATTTTTTAAAACAAATATTTAATTTGTATATCTCAATACATCAATTTCAAATTTTTATTTCAAGAAATTATAATTCAATGAAAGAAAACAGCCACTGTCATGTAATAATATATTCCTATTATTCGAAATCTTATTTTTTTTAAAAAAGAATTCTGTATGAAATTTTTTTTTTTTCAAAACCTATAACAAAACCTTGTTTTTACTGGAATATGTGTTCCAAGCAAAATATACATTAAGGTATTTTGAAAATTTAGCATTATTTTCCTGCCATTAATAATTAATTTTGAAGTACTGAAAACTTATTTTAAAATTATCTCTACTCAATATAGCTAAAAAAAATAATAATACTGTTTCATGAAATTTACTTAAAAAAAAAATTTTTTTTTAAAAAGTACATCACAATACTACTGAAGATTGAAATGATTATAATACTATACTTTTTAACAATTTTTTTAAAATGTTTTCAGCTTTACCCCACTACAGAATTTTAAGTTTAACCACATTTTAAGCATAGCTGAAATATGAATCTTATTGTGAACAATGGTTTTAATGAATTTTGAGCAAAGTAAGAATAGAACTGAAAAATAAATTATCCCCTTTATACATTAGCTAAATCACAATATAAACATATTTTTGGACTATTTTTTAACTGAAAAATTATATGGAATTCAAGTCAATTTTTGTTTAGTATAAGCTGAAAACAATCTTAATTCGAAACAGTATTTAAAAGGCAATGCATGTAATTCCTACCATTTTATAACAGTCAATATAATATAGATAAATATAAAAGACAATTTTCTTCCTTTATTATTAATATATATATAATTATTATATTTTTTATATATATCAATATTTTTCCAGTTATGTTTCTTAGAATCTGTTTTCTATCATTTAGCTTTGAGGGTGGTATAATTTTGTCTTATTATTTTTTTTTCCTTTTTTTTTCTCTCTCTCTCTCTATATATATATATAAGAATTGCTTTAAATGAAAATATCATTTAATTTCAGATGCAAAAGTTAAAAGGATTTTGTAACAATAATCACATAATTCTCAAGTGTCTGTTTAGAAAAAACTTGCTAAACCTGATTCAAATGTTATAAGGATTGATAAAAATTTACTAAAAATTGCAAATAATCAAAAATATATCAATAAACTAAAATATGTTACTCATCTATTTTTAGTTTACAATATAGTTGCAGTTCTACATTTGTTTTTCCAGTTTCATTTAATATTTTTTTAAATTTAATCTTAATTTTTTTATTTTATAAACATACCATATTTCTAATGAACTTGTATACAACAAATAAACAATGAAAACATATTTATATCTTAAAATTCAAACAAAAATTGAAAAAAACATTGAAATTGTTCAGTAGTAAAGTTAAAAAACAATAAACACACAATATTTATAATAGGTTATTAGATTCACACATACTGAAAGACACACTCAACACAGCATACTCAACAAAGCATATCCAAAAAATACAATATATTGCACTTTTTTATTGTAATTATTTTGAAATTAGCCAATAATTCATAACAGAGAAATTTGAATTCCAACTCTGTAAAAAATAGGAATAGGTGCTGCCAACGAAATCGCGTATTACACGTAAGGCCTTGTTTGTTCCTTTTATTTATCAGACTTCAATAACAGCGGCTAATTCACACTTCAAAATACGCCAAAACCCCAAACAGAGCGAGTATCATTCTAATGTGACTGCCATTTGTTAGATCTTCTTACTTCTGGCTACGTCACAGAGTTAGCGCAACACGAAGTAATTTAGAACTAGAAATAAGTGGTGGAGTTCGGTTCTTCCGCAAGATATAATATAGTCTGAAATATAATTACATTTTTTTAAAGAGAATACATAAAAAGAAATGAATTTTTAATGTCAGTTTTGAGCTTATTTTGCATAATAAATTTTTAAAGATTCTTAGGATAATATTTTTAGTGTTTGAAGAAATTAAAATAGAAATTTTTTATGCATATTAAACGCCATAAAAACACAGTTCCTTATTTTTATAATTCCTTTTAAAAGTAAAAATTCCAATTTTCTTTCGGGACACATGATATTTTTTGAAATTTAGTAATTTTTGTTACTTTAATGTAAAATTAAAAATTATAGAAATTTGAGAAAATAGTATTGAAAAAGTTTAATTTTTTAAAGTTTTTTTCTCTTATCTTCTTTATTGATTACATGCTGTATATTTTATATATTCTTTATTTGCATTAATTTTTTATATAATATTTTTATAATAAAACTATTTTTGATTACTTCATATAATAACTTTTAAGGTAAAAATCAATATTTGATGTATACAAATCTGCAAATAAAATACTAAAAAAAATAATAAGATTTTTTACTAAAAATTTCATTTTAGTGAAAAAAATTTATACTTTTCTTCATTTTTTTAAATTTTGGAACTTTTTCTGTGAAAGATTAATACAATTTTTTACCTTCTTTTAGTTGGTTTTCCTTCAATACTCACTTGAATTGAATTACACACGGATTGTCAATTGTTATAAGAAGGTTTTGGTTATTTTGAAGATAAGTTTTATAAAAAATAAAAAGAAAGAAAGAATATTTTTATAACTCAATTTTTCCTAGTCCCCTTAATATCAAAATATGTCAAATTTTTAGTAGATACACTTGATCATCTTATTTACTGTTGCAGTTCTAAAACTAACTACTTTCTTGAATAATTTTATTTACATTTTTCAGACTTGTTTCAAATTTAAAATATGTTAATCAATATTTAGTTATTGGAAATGTTAACTCTGTAAATCGTTTTGATGGGATGACGATGACGAAAGATGGTATATCATTCTTCTAATGCCACACAACACCACATTCACTATAGGGAGTAAAGAATCAAATTCAAATGTTTTATCCTTTGCATTCCGTTTTTCAAAATTCATTTATACAAGTACAAACGTAGTTTTAATGCTATTCTTAAAAATGCAACTATCTGTCCGATTGAAATTAGGGGAATATTTCTAAAAATTTCTATAGCTTTCTTTCTTTCTTTTTTTTTAAAAAAAACTACCGCCAGAAATACGCATTAGTGTGCTATATATTTTCTAAAATTTATTTTCAAAATTAATACAATCGAACTTTTTAAATTATTTAAATATATTTTAAATAGTTTATTTCAATTTTTTTAAATTAGATGCATTAAAATTTGCAATAATTTTAGGCAATTGTCATATTAATTAAAAATGCAAATTTATTTCATTCTTAAAATTTTTTATGTAGGAATAATTGGAGCTTCACAAAGAGAAAAAATTCGCTATCAGTGAGTGAGTGAATATTAACGTCACTCTGTTCAGCTACACGAGGGCTTTTGGTGACGGACCTCGTCATTTTGAACCACGGTCAAGCGATGAGGACGACACCTGAGCTGGCACCCCCTCTCCTAACTACCACACCAACGGGAGGACGTTTGAACTCTCGACAGATTTAACGTGCATTGCTCCCCTACACGGCGGGTCTTTAGTGGTACTAGGCTCGAACTCATGGCATACCTGCCATGTTCCGATACCTTGACCACTTGGCTACCGCGGCCAAACTCACTATCAGAGACTGCTGGAAAAAAAAGCTGGAAAATTTTTACTATCACTTTGCAACACTAATTAACAAGAAAATGGAAAACAAATATTATTGGAAAAAAATATAAACAAATTATGTTTATTAAGATGGACATCTTAATTTTATGATTTCGGACAAAGCTTTTATTTCAGTCTAGATAGTAAAGAATATTTTAATTGAATTTCAATAAAACTCATCAATAGTTTGTTTTTTTATACAGATCAAACACAAATCCATTCTTTATGTTAAATAGATTTACAATATATTTATAATAATTTTTTGTGAATTTAAATCGAACATACTGGGATTCTCCATTGACTTCAGATACAAGAGACTGAATTCATTACACTTGATTCTCAGGCTTAGACTGAAATATAAAATGGTGTTTTTTTATAAATAAAGTATTGTTTTCTTTTTTCAACTAAATATAAATATTCAGAAAGAATTATAATTACTAAACTCATTTAATCAGAATTTTTTTTTTTAGTTTTCACGCAAAAAGAGTCAAATAAATTTCTTTTGTAATTTTAGTATTGGAAATGTGCCACTTGTATCGCTGGCTGATATATACTTTACAACTTTCTATTTTTGACGTTTTTCTTATAATTGGCGCTTCGATTTTATTCCTTACTGTCGGGGCTTTTCCATGTTTTTTCCCCCTTCCTTGCATTTTTCATGAGAATTTCATTTTCTTATGCAACACTATAAGTGCTACATTATCTAAGATGAGAATTCGACTTTTGTCGATGCTAAGTAAAATGGAAAACCGAGGGGGGGTTAAACATTTAACTGACTCTTCCCATTTGAGAGGGCAGAAGGACAACCAAGATTTATGGTCGCTGCCTGCAAACTTTTACGGTGTTTACAGGAAGTGATTCCTGCATAGGGTAGTATTGTCCATCATATTGTTGAAACATTGGAAACTTGCCGGCTATACTAGTTATACAAAAAGACCCCTCCTCTAAACTCAGGAGATAACGATGCACTAGCTCAATGAGCTGTGCTTTTTCTCTTTCTGTGTTTCTGAAAGGAAACAGAAAATGTCGATCCGTCAGCAACACATTTAAAGGAGGGTAGGAACAACAGTTTTAACTGGAGTGTTTCTTTGTCGCTTTTCTCTCATGGGGGGTAAGGGGGTTCAAGGCCGAAGTTCGTTCCCCGGAGGGGAGTAGAAGGCAGTCAGATTTCTTCGACTGTAAAATGATTCGCTGTATGAGTGCTGCATATTTTTCCTTTCAGAGGCCTTAGATGAGAAATAAATCGATTTTAATGCTATCGCCTATGTGTCCCTGTAAGATTTAACGATATTTCAATAACTAAACCTACTTCCAAAATTGAAATTAACATATTTCGAATATCGATGTAAAATTTGAAATAGAATTGGCGTATATACAACGGAAGATATTACAATAAATGTGTTCCTCAATCCACAGTTTTCTAAAAGAAGATAATAAACATTATATCCATGTCAGAAACTTGGAATATAATTTAAAATTTATTTTATTATTGTTAAAGACAAGATATATTATATCAACAGAAATTTTACAAAGTGTGAAAATGTTCAAAAAATAATGTTTGCCAAATCACTTTTTTCCTTTCAAACAGAAATGGATGTTTTAATCAACGTCGGATTAAGATTTGTTCCTTGGCCATAGACAATATTTAAAAACTGTTAGCATTAAATTTAGATTTGTTGGTAAATCATTGCGTTTAAAAAAATGATGAATAGCATTTTGTTAGTTTCAGAACTTAAAACGTGAATAAGTAATAAACAATATCAAAACACACATATCACATTCGATTCTGTCATATAATATCAAGGAACTAAAAAATAGCGTTAAGTCTTATGGATACTGTACAAAAATTAGTAAAACTGATAAAAGAGACTATAATTAACTCTAAAACAATCATGTATTTCTCTTAATTTGTAAGAAATTAAAATTTGCTGAAATTTATTACAGTTAAAATTAAATAGTATATTTTTCACCTATTCAGAAAAAGTTTATGACAGTTGAATTCCTCTTTCTTTGTTTTTGTTTCATGTAATAATTTATACTTGCTGAATTTCACATGATGAACCTTTGATCAAATCAAGATTTAAGCCTCGACGCACCTAATAATCAGAATATAATATCGACTAAAAAATAAAAGCTATATAAAATATTTTAATAGAAAATAGAAAATCTGCTAATTAAGTAGAATTATTCCTCATAATACAGATTTTTATATCTACGATTATATAACAGAAACCTATCATGAAATGCAGTTTTTTTAATCTAATAGAAAGTTGAAAAATGAAAATGACTAATTTTCATTAGAATAATTAAGTATTACAAAAAGGAATTAATTTCTATTGAATAAGTGGCTTGATATGAAAATACGAAATATTAGATTTTAATTGCATGAATTTTTACAAAAAAATTTATTTCGTATTTTTTTTTCACTAAAAAATTAGAAATATGCAATGCTTTTGATTTTAATTTTTATGTTTGCATTAGAATTGATATTTGGGTTATGGAAGTCTAGTGATGTGATCACAAACAGCAGACATCCAATCGCGCCAGTTTTGATTTCATCGAAGATAGTTCATATCAAATATGTGAAGTATACTCGTATATATATACGAGCTCTGGTATCATCCTTGTTACTAAACTACAGGTCAGAAATGCGAGATCTATCGCTTATATAAATAAAAATTCATATTTGAAAGTGATTTTGAGCCAGTCACACTGTATTTTTTTAGTTTCTTGAGGTAATATCATCTTTAGAAAATAGATAATGCCTGCAAAAACGATAATTCAAGGTATAAAATTTTGAAAATCGCTTCTACTGAATAATTGCTATGGTAAACTAAGGCTTCTATTTGTACATTTCTGTTTTATAAATTAATACAGAGCATATTATACAGAAGTTATCAATATAATCGTAGCCCAGTGGCCGAGTGGCAGTGCATCACGTTTCAGCGACACAGGTCCGGGGCTCAAACCCTGGGTTGACAAGGTCGACCCGACTTTCATCCCTTCAGTGGGTCAATAAATGAGTACCAAGCTTGCACGGGAATTTAACACTGGGGGTTTTGCGTCAGACTAACCACCTGAACGGAACATCTACTCATGCACCTCAGTGCCCAAAACCAGAAAAACTAATACGGGCACCATAGGCCTTGGCTCTCATGGGCTATTGCGCCTTTGATTTGAGTTATCAATACAAGCCTTTATTATGCAAACTATTACAAACAAATTCAGGTGTTTTATATTATGCAATCAATCATATTGAAAAATTTTTAATGAACAAAATTCCGAGATTATAAAGAACATGAATATATTTATAAAATGTACTTAATGTATCTTGAAAGTAATAAATCCGCTTTCATTTTTTGTCATTCAATTTATTAATAATCATAACATTCGCAGCGGTCTATTGATGTGAGCTCTAAATTATTTCGCAGCATCTTTTCCAATACAACGCGAAATTCCAATTCAATAAATTAATTCCACTTATTTAATACCTAAATTATACAAAAAGGTATTTCTTAATTATTTAAACAATTTCAAAAGGTACTTAAAAGTTTTAACGTGACTCTGTTCTCTTTTTCTAGCTCTCTTTCTCACTAAGCCCATTACCTGTATTTTTTCACTCTTGAAGATGAGTTTAAAACGGACTAGGTTAAAAAAATTTGTGATATTTAAATACATTTTTCGTCAAAGAGTGAAAGTAATAACTAGAGGGAAAACGAACAAATGAGAAAGAGAACGTCTCTACCAGCACCTATATCACATTAAATAGTAAATATGTTTCTTTCAAATATTATGTTGTTGAAAAAATCCTTCTTTTATCATTGCATATCGTTTATTTTTTAAAAATTTTATTGACAAAAGAAACATATTTATTTCACTATTCTGGATATTATTAGTCTTCAGTCCTTAAATAGTCGTCCCGTTTTCTGTGAAACTAAACTTTCCTCAATTTAAAGGTGTCATTTTTATATAAAACACTAAGTAATTATATCGTTAAAGAATGGAAGTATCTAAAATTTTCCTTGTACGAAACTATTTAGTTAAAATAAATGCAAGGTTGAATTATATATAATTAATACTTATTTAATATGGCACGTTACGAGGGAGCGATAAGGTCTCACTCTATCTACAAATATTGTGTATACATCTTGGAGGTAAAATTTGTATTTTGCTTACATCGTTTTAGAATTTAATACTAATAAATTTTTTAAGGCTTAATTTAAGGATTGGTTTTATTAAGTAAACATTCTGATACTGAAAACATTCCATTTATTATTTGATTTATAATTGCTATATTAAAAACAATACAAATTTCTAACCATTTGTTAAGGGGAATAATTATGCAAAATTAAATTTTTGGTAAGTTTCATAAAATTCATATGAAATTTAAAAAATTTTGATACAATTTGGTATGTTCAAATCAGTCAATTTATTTTCTATCGAAAGAAATCTTTTTTAAAATAAAGTTTAGTTTTTTTTAAAATTCTTTAAAGTCTGTCGTTTCCATTTTCTACTTTCTTTTATCAGTTCGTGACAGATTTCCACAGTACAGACCTACTTATAAAAATTTATATTCTAAAAGAAAATTCTAAGTAGTATTTAGTTTTCGCGTCTATTTTTACTTCGTATTAGGCATTTCTACAATTTTTATCTTTTTTAATGGATCGCAGTCTAGAAGATTAATCATGGGTTCGAATCCTGGTTTTACCAAGAATCCACTTTGTAAAATTCTACAAGTGCGACTTAATATGAGAAACGGGATCTCAAATTTTTCGAATGATGTATGGTAGTGAATAGAATGCAAATTAAACGTTCTAGCTGAGGTGTGACTGCATATAAATTTGAAGTCTGCTGCCAAAAAAACCCATGTTATTAAATGTCAATGTTAAATTAATTTTAAAATGACTGTAAATTTCATTTTTGTTGTTTTTTAATTAATAAAACAGAGACTGCTAATATTTAAATTTTCATTTTAAGGTTTAAGAAATGTAGAATAATTTTTAGCGATGCATTGAATATGGGACAATTTTCTGCCAAAAGTCATTGAATATGTATCTATAGCTTATCAATAAAACATGCATATTTTTTACCTTTAGTGCACAACGCTCTAATTAAATTCGATTACTAAAAAACCTGAACACATTAGTTATTTTAGGTGTTTTTAACATCAGAGCATATTTCAAAATTAAAAATGAATCATACGATATAAAAATAATGTAGACATTTATATTCCTTATTTTTTTTTTCAATTCCTAATATTAGCTCACTCTCTCTATATATTATCTTGTTCAAATTTTCAATCCTTAATAAAGTACTTTCTATTCATTCTATTAAGTTCAAATAAATTTTTTTAAACTTGTAGAGGATGAAACTTGATGTTGATACAGTTTTTTTGAAATATTAATTCATTAACTATCAGTTAATTAGTTAAATTAAAATAATTAAAGGTTTTAGACGCCAACTTAGATTCGTCTCCATTATTGTAACAATGTAACTGTTAATACAATGACAAAAGTTTGCGTCGAAAACCGTTTTTTAAGCCAAACTAGCCATTGTTAGAACAATGCAGACAAATCATGCTCTTTCTTCAATTCCTACTATTAGTTCACTCTCTCCCTATATATATATATATATATATATATATATATATGTAATCGACGTTGGCCGTTGTCATGATTTCTTATTAATATGATCGCTATTGTTGATGGTTTCTTTGGATGATATTGACGAGGCATTCCGGTGATTAATTAAAACTTGTTTATTATCCATCTTGAACACATAACATTACAGGGACGACACAATTCACACACACAAACAAAATACACTGCAGCCGTCTACATGTTAACGCAAATACAGAAGCGTAAAGGGGAGTTGGTCTTGACGCTGATCATCATTGGGAAACTGGAACGCGGAGCGTTCCTCCGTCCCATACTGGTTGTATTGTGCTCTTATAGTTGTTAGGCCTTAATGGAATTTGAGTCCTGGAAAATTGTGATAGATGTAGAAGGTAGTTGTGGTTAAGCTGGGTGATAGATGGAACTGGGTAAGATTAATTGGTTCTTGCTAACGGACGAGGAGCTCGTCTGTTATTGCTGAAAGGGGATTAGTGAGATAGCACTCTATACGCTGTCCTGGCGTCGGAGAGATAATTAAAAAATTAAAAATAAGCATGAAAAGAAGTTGGTTGCCTGTGTGGTTCATTGAGAAATTAAAGTAAATGAGCAGTGAGATGCGTGTGATAATGCGAAAAATTTTGATAGGAGGGGATCATTCGCCAAAAAGGAATGATCCTCTAAACTAATTTAAGGGGGATTGTAGGAGTCCAGCAAAATTCTTCTGGGTCTCTTACTATTGATATTAGGATTGTAGTTTTCTAGGTTTAAGATATTAGTATTATTGATGTTAGGTAAATTGTCGAAAAACTTTATGGCTAGATTTTGTATGTGAACTTTAAATATAGGAATTTTGAGAGAGAGAGAGAGAGAGAGAGAACTTCATAAATTTCTTTATTTTTGGTGTATCTACAAATTTTGGTAATGGTTCTAATGAGGGAGTTTTGGGCTGAATTTAAAAGGTTGATGTTAGAATCTGCTGCGTATCCCCACACAGGACAACCATAAGTTAAAATGGGCCGCAAAACGGCAGTGTAGAGAAGTACTTTGTTCCTTAGGTTCAAATGAGAATTCCGGCAAATTAAGGGGTAAATTGAGCGTACTGCGTTCCGGAATTTATCACGCGCATGTGTGATGTGTTGTTTTCCATGTCAGATTTTTCTCTAGGATTAGTCCTAGGTATTTCGTACTCTGAGACCAGTGTAGGGGTGTGGTATACAGGGTAGGAGGTGTGCAAGGCTTCCTCCTCCTAGTGAAGAGTACTGCTATTGTTTTGTCTATGTTAATTTTAATTTTCCAGGTGTTAAAGTAGTTCTCGAGTAGGTGTAGATGTGCGTTAAGAGCTTTTGTAATAGTGTCATGGTTTTTAAAGGTAGCAGATATGGCAGTGTCATCCGCATAAATATTAGTGATGGTTAGTTTGTGAGTAGGGATGTCGTTTATATATATATTGAATAATAATGGGCCAAGTAGGCTTCCTTGTGGAACACCGTACTTGATAAAAATAGTAGAGGAAAGAGTATTATTGACTTTAACATTAAAGGATCTATTTACAAGGTACGAATTAATTAGATGTATTAAAGCAGGTGGGAAATTGTTAGTTATAAGTTTATAAATGAGACCGCTGACCCAGACCCTGTCAAAGGCCTTCTGAATGTCCAGAAAGACAGCCCCAGTGGACCTGCCTCTCCGAAATCCAGAAGAGATCTTTTCAGTCAATCTGAGCAGCGGGTGATAAGTGGAGAGATGCCTGGTGAAACCATATTGATTTGGATTAATAAAATTGTTATTGTTAGTGAATGTATTTAATCTATTGAGAATTATATGCTCGGTAATTTTACTTAAGATACTTAATAGGGAGATGGGACGATAACTTTCTGGAGAGTGACTTTTTTTATTTGGTTTTAAGATTGGAAATACTATTACACTTTTCCAGTTGTTAGGAAAGTGTCTAAGAAAAAGAATCTTGTTAATTAAAAAGGTAAATAATAGAATAATTTTGAGAGGGAAGTTCTTAACCATTTTGTTAGAAATATTTTCTTTTCCTGGGGCTTTGTTATTAGAAAGATTTTTAATGTATTTAATAATTTCATCTGGGTTAGTTGGGGTGATGGGGAGAGGCGTAGAGGTGATGGGGAGAGGCGTGAGAGAAGAAATTTTCTAGCGTATTAGTGATCTTATTATCGATAGGGTATTCACCATCAGGCCTAATATTTTCCGAGAAGTTATTTTTAAGAGTATCAGCAAGTAGATTCGCCTTCTGTTAATCGCTGTTGGCAATGCCAGAGGAGCTTGTGAGGTTAGGAATGTTAGTGCGCTTTTTACGGAAGAATTTCTGACTCTGCCATAGGCTATTGTCGGTTGTATTGAGTGCTTCAAGTTTATTGTTCCAGGTTTGCTGAGAGTGTTTTTTGAGTGCTTTTTTGAGTTGTGCTTGTAATCTGTAGTAATTAGTTCTGTGTGTAGGATTTAAGGTTTTATTGTAAGCTCTTTTAGCTTTATTTTTAGAGTAAATTAATTCTTGGATGTGATTAGGAGTGAAAGTGTGTTTCTTGTTTTCTATTGGTTTAGAGGCTTGCTGGTGGGCGGAGCTCACGGTAGCGGAGAGAAGAGAGATTTTGGATTCGAGCACATCGGGATTACGAATGTTTTTAAAATCAGACAGGTGAATAGAATTAATTAAATTTTTACGGAATTTTGTCCAACAGGTGGTAACTGCTCTAGAATTGTCATTGTGAAATGGTGAGGAAAGAGTAAAATTTAAAAATACAGGGTTGTGATCCGAGGAAAGTTCAGGGATGGAATCTATTGTGAATGGGTAGTTAAAGTTATTAATATATATATATATATATATATATATATATAATGGCTATGTCTAAGGTATTTGCAGTCCCGTAGCCGTACCGGGTAGGGGTGTCGGGGTATGCGATTGTAAGATTAAGAAGGTCCGTGAAAGTTTTTAATTGCTTTCCTCGGATGGAGTTGATTGAGCAGTTCCACTCATTGTGTGTGGCGTTCAGATCACCAAAGATCACACAATTACTATTGGCCTGAAGTAATTGTTCGAAGTCTAATGTGAACATTCTATCGTCCGCGCGGTGCGGGACGTAGACAGAAATAATTGATATTGGGTTGAGATTAGGAGGAGTGAGAACAACAATTGTGGCCTCGATGTGCTGGAGTGTAGGATTGGGTAAGTTACAGTGTGGGATATTTCGTTTAATAAGAATTAAAGTACCACCGTGAGCGTGTCCGTCCGTGATGAGGTCGTTGCGGTAGCAAATGTAATTTGGAATGTTGATGTTGTGTTTAGGTCTCAGATGTGTTTCTTGCATAAGAATAAGATCGGGAGAGTACTTCTCTACGAAAATTTTAAATTCCATAATTTTATTAAGTATGCCGTTTGCATTCCATGAGCAAAATTTAAGACCAATCAAGTTGTATTTATTCATCATCATTATTAAGATAAGCCTCTAATAGGGCGTGTAATTCTTGTTTAGTTAATTTATTTTTGTTTGTTTTTTTGGGTTGAGAAGTTGGATTATTAAAAGAAATAGTTGCGATTTGCTGCGTAAGAGTAGTAAGAGCTTGGATTGTTTGTTGTAGTGTTTTTAGAATAATTGCTTGAGGGGTATTTTCATCTTCGCTAATATTATTGATTGATTGTTGTCTAACAACTTGATTGGCCTGATTTTGAGAGGATGTAGCAGGAATTCTTCTTAAGTGTGTCGGCATCTGGTGTGGGTTTTTAGAGTTAGAGGTTTTAGTGTTAATTGAAGCTTGAGCATATGTAGTGTTGGGTCTTATTAGGCTATCAACCGCAGAGGAGTAATTGTTAGGTGTGATGTTGGAACCTTTGCGAGGTTTAGGGTAGATAGGGCATTTAGTATAATTTGCCATGTGTCCGTACACATGACAGTTCATGCAGTAGGTTTTCTCTACTCTTTTGATTGCACATTCGCGAGTTTGATGTGCTTCGCCGCATTTCAGGCATCGTGGGATAAAGTGGCAGTTTTCGGCCGTATGATGGAAGGTGTTACATGAATAGCATTGGGTAACCCCTTTGCCATTGTACCCTTCAACTCTTATCATTAGGTGAAAGATTTTTAAATTTTGTAGATTTCGGGGGAGAGTTATTAGAAAGACTGCAAGTTCCTGTTTTGTGATTCGTCCAATTAGTTGAGTGACCTTTTCTATTGTGTAGCCGAGTTCGGTAAGGTTTTCATGTATGTCATCGGTTTTAGTATCCTTGGGGAGTCCTTTTAAGACGACCTTAATTGGCTTTTCATGTTGGGGTTTAATTACAAAAAATTCATACTTTAGTTTTTCGACTGCATCATTTAGGGTGCGGTAGTCGTCGTAATTATTAGTGTAGAGCCTTATGAGTTCACCTGATTTTCTGCTGCGGAGGGTTGGGATTATTTCCGTGAGTGCTTTGAGTCGTTTCATGTATTGAGTATCAATTTTTAGGAAAACCCGGGGGTGGGAGAGAGTTATTTGTATTTGAGTTCGGTTTGCTGGTGTTTTTATTAGGGCTAAATGCGGGTGTTTTTAAAATAGTTGTGTGTTGAGAAGTTCCTGCTATATCCATTTCGTTGACATTAAGTCCATTAAATTTATTATTAGTATTAACATTAAAGTTTGAGAGATCTAGGAGTTGTCTTTTAAATGTTTGTCTAGGAGTAGGCGAGATGAATCCATCTTCACTTTCCTTCCTTTTATTACTGTTAATTTTAGGTAGCTCAGGGAAATCAATGTTTTCAGATTTTGTAGGTGAGTTTACAGGGGTGTGGTGAATTTGACAGCCAGGGGTAGTACAGCGAGGAAGAGAGCTAAACTCACTTACCGCTTGTTCTTGTCTGGAGTAGAGGTAGGCTTGTCTCGTGTAGAGGTCAGCAAGTTCCGGGTCTTCTTCTGAGGCATAAGGAGCTATGGCGTCGATCGTATGAGACACGTCCTCCCTCTCTTTCCGAAGTCCACTATTTTAAACTCTAGGGGCGGGTTCACTCCACGCCCCTCATCAATCCCCATTGGCTGACCTCAGGGTTTTGCACCCGGCACCAACGGTCTTGCACGTCATTCATTCGTGCAGAGATGACAAAAGTCCGGTCCCTCTCAAAGGTTCCCGGCGACAAGGGCCCGGCTGACATCTGGCACTTCAAACACCTCGCCGCCGCCTGCAGTGGCGCCAGCATTCAAGACGTACAATCACTGCCCATGAATAGAAAATAATGCAGCGATGCCTGGCCCATAGTGTCCGCCAGACACACCGTAGCCGATGGTCCAGCTGTCTGATACAACACAATACCACCAAAGCCACGTGTTCCCCGGCTGTGGATACGTCTATGAATAGAGGCGCTTTCTCCATTGTGAAGACGTCACAATGTGTTTACTTAAATTTATAAACGGCCAGATAAAAAGTTAAATTAACTGGTACAACAGTTCAGAATTGCGCGCGCTTGAGATCAATCGATTATCGAAATTAAAATTTATATTTTTGTGTGATTATGACACACAACTCTCTTGACTCTCTTTTACGGTAATATTATCTTTAGTTAATTGGTTATTCATGCGGAAGTCAATGATTCAAAGAAAATATTGAGAATAACTTTCATTGTGAATATACTACATTAAGCTATAGCTTCGAACCAAATGATACATTTCTGTGTTATGAAATAATGCCCATCATATTGTACAGAAGTCATCATTATAAATAATTATTAAGTAAATTACTGCAAAATAATTCATGTTTTACATGCAGTCAAATACATTGAAAATTTTTAAAGAATAAAATCCCAGATCGGGAAGAATAGAAACGTGTTTGTTTTAAACATATTTTTAATGCTGAATTTAAATTTTGGTTTAATCAATTTACTTAAGAAAATCTATTCATTTTTAAAAGTACAGTTTTTTAACTCTTTAAAATCAGTCACTTTCACATTTTCTTTCTTTTATACATTAGAAAACTGCAATTCTTAACATCTCTGCAGTACACATTCCCGTGTATAAAAATCTGTTGCCTGGTGAAAAATTCTGTTGTTGTTACTTATGCACCTGATAGACAGTAACCAATAGTAATATCAAACCATGGCCAACGAAATTCATCGATGACAAGGTGCTAGATTTACGCTTGTCGTTATCCGCAACTTTAAGCACCATACAGCTGACAGAGCGATTCAGCTCTATTCCACTCCAATTTTAAGGGAGAACACTCTGGGGTTAATCAGGGGCTTCTAACCTCTCTTCCCCTTCCATCGACCTCACGAGAAGACTTGCGACTCGATGGCTATTTAGAGTACCCCTATGTCGCACGAAAGCATTCTTCAATGGCAAATATCTATGCCTTCTCTGGGATTCGAACTCAGGCCCAACAGCACAGAAATGAGTGCCACTAAACCGCTATATGTTTCATATAAAATGTATAATTCATAGAAAAATTATTGCTTAGGTATTGGAAGAACTTTTGCCTACACGCATCTAGTTTGACTTCCAGATCATACAAGAATTTAAAAAAATTATATACTGGATTTTGTTTCTTACAAAAGCTATATTTTTTTAAGAGTTTACATCATTGTGACTGAATTTTTTTAATAAAATTTTTCAAGTATAATTGCGAAGGGAATACTTCAAAAAATTTTCCTTTGTGGTTTTAGAAATACTTATTCATTTGTATACAGGATTTTTTAAAAAAAAAATCTCATTAAAATGTATGAAAAGTCAAGACAGTGAAAGGATTACATTAAAGGTGCACAATAAAGCAACAAAAGGGTTTTTGGCGAAAGATTTCGTAATTTTGAGCCTCGGTCAAGAAACAAGGACGACACATGAGCTGGTTACCCCCTTTACCACACCACAACATCGGGAAAACATTGAGCCTCTACAGATTTAATGTATATCGGCCTTCTCTACACGGTTTGTCTTCTGTGGCACCAGAACTTGAACCTGCTAGATTCCGGTATCGAGTTCGTGACCATAATCACTAGGCTACCGCGGCCACTATAAAGAGTGAAACAAAATTATAAAAAATTTTAAAAGTCATATTTTAAAGCATACGTAAAAAACACAGGTGATTTAGAGTTTCAAAACAATTAAACATAGTACTTTGTGTCTGCTAGTAAAAAAGCAACAGTAAAGTAAATAAATAAAATTAGTATTTAAAACACTTTATACTAAGTTTGTTAATAAATTTTTGTAATAATATTATGTTTAGTAGAAAAAAGTATTGAATGACTTGATATATAAACGAGTTTTAAACTTTTGTCTTCAAGATATTAGAATAAATAATTGCATCAAGAAACTCTGCAATAACACACACACACACAGAATTCAGTAAAAAGAAAAAGTGTCAAATCTAAAGATGCACATTAAGATTTTTTTTTTAGAATATGCAAAGAGAAATGTAGGAGTCTTCAAATAATATAAATTTGATTATTATGGAGCTTAGAAAGAAAGTGTCCTCTTAAAAATTTTAACAAGCATATTATTTTCTTATGAATATATACATATTAAAAAATTAAATAAAAGTATGTGTTTTTTTTTTTTTGATAAAATTCAAAATGTTGCTGATATTTCTAAGTAGTGATATATGACAGAATTGTATAGGGTATGCTATATATAATATTTTACAATAAAAAATTAACCAATAAAATGATTTTTTTTTAAATTTACCTTTTTAAAAAAAATCCCTTTTAAAAAAATCACCATTTTTTTTTTACAACTTATTCTTATTTTAAGTTCTGAAATTAACCAAATGCTATTAATCATATGAATCATATTTTTATTGGCTATAATCTATAAGCAAATCTAAATTTAATGCTGTCATTTTTTTAAAAATTAGCTATAATTTCTGAAAAAATCTAAATCGTGTTGATTAAAACATTCTTTCTTGTTTTGCAAAAAGAAAAGTTAACACACATTAACACAAAGTTAAACACATTTTTTTCCACCATTTTCACACTCTAAAATTTCGCAGTTGATATAATGTTCAACTTTTAGTAATAATGAAATATTCTTAAGAAAAATTTCTGAGCTTTTGAGTTTTACAAGTTTTTAAATGTTTATTAACTTTTGTTAGAAAACAATGAATTAAGGAACACTTAAATTTTGACACATTATCATTGTCTGAATGCAAATTCTATTTTGATTTTTGCATGAATATTTAAACTATGCCAATTATAATTTTTCGTATGATTGTATTTGTGTATGGTTGAAATATAAGTTGTACAAAATGAAAATAACTCACTTTCACTTAAAAGAATTTTTACATCTTATACCTTGTTTAGAAATAAAATATACACATATGTATGTAAAAGTGTTTTATTAAATGATTCAAGAGCTTTAATAAAATTTTTATTAAGTTGATACAATAATAAAAAAAAATCATGTAGGATTGCAAGGAATAAAGAAATTTCAAAAAGGCATTAGCGAATTCTAGAGTTTTTTAAATTGTGTTAATTTGTTTAATAAAAAAAAATGCTAAAATTTTGAATGTTAATTTAAGATAAATATATTTATATCCCTAATGAACTCTTAATTGAATCAATTCTTTATATCAATCAAGTGGTGCAGATAAGAAAGCATTTTACAGTTACCCCTTTCAATAAATCTAATCTTCTAAGAGTCGTGATGTTTTGGTTGTTAAGAATTCTTGATTTGCTTACGGGAATAATTTAGGATTTATTTTCACCATATTTACTTAAGGGATTTTATTATCTAGAGCAGAAATGAATTTTCTTATACTAATCACTAACTTACGCAATATAAACGCTTTTTTGTAAATTACTATTTTTTTGAAAATCTATAAAAGAAAAAAAGAGAAAAGTAATGAACTGTGTGAAATAAAATACCGTACTGCAAGTATATATTCTTTTCCTATCTTTCAACTATTACATCGAGGGGGGGGGGACTCAGTATGAAATGAAATAATCTTTGTTGAGAATAATAAATCAGCTCTGAATAAATATAATGGAGGAAAATTCAGTAAAGTATTTGAGTATTTCGAAAAACATGAGTGATTATTTCCTTTAGAAATAAAGATAATAATAGAGATAAAACAAATAATAGAATTAGAATAAGATACGTGAAATTTCTGGATTAGATAAATAATTACTTTTCAAAAAAATTAAACCACGAGTAATTTGATATTTATATCTTGTATTTGTAAAAATATTGTAATTTACCTTCGTTTTTAAAAAATAATAAATTATTTGCTTTTAAAAAAAACTTGAAATTTAACTTAATTGACAAATGCATAAATTTTTTAATCTGATTTTAATAAAAACAATTTTTTCAAAGTGAATTCGAGAAATCGTTAAAACTATTCCTGAAACTACACTGGTAATATTTGCAGAGAACATCAGCGTTAAAAAGAGGCAGAATATCATAAATGCAGTGTATTACTACGCGGAGTTTTCCCGTGAAGAGAAACGTACCGCCTATGGTTACTGCAAACCGGTTCCTCTCAAGGTTAAGTTTTGGCGATCGACCTTTAGCTAGAAAAGAGAATTTGGCGGTGGTAAATCCCAGCCCACGTTATTGAAGATTTCCCGTCTATCCACATGGCTACAATGAGAATCTACTTTGCAACCGAATAATTGGAAAGCGAGAGTTAAATATGTGTTATTTAATAAGCATTTCATTACAAGTTTGTGTTTAAATGATATTATTCAAATTTTGTTGTGCTTTTTCGAAATAATCCTGTGTATTTGTTACAAACATTGCTCGATTCTTATTTATGGTAACCTTGGCAGCAATTTTGGCGACAGATTTCACAACACACAATCAGAAATAATTTTTGACTGGTTTTATTTATATTAATTGCACAATCACTTATATTTGTATTTCTTGAAAATATGTTAATTCAAAAAAAAATAGTTTGTTTCTGTTACACGAATATTTGTTGTTCGAATTCAATTGTTTTTTGCGTTGCATAGTGAGTGTAATTACGTGACATAGAAATAAATGTTATCTAGATACACTAGTTTTGTTAGACTAATACCCCTCAGGGGGGCTCACCTTCTTTAGGTGAGTATGGGTGTCACAATCCCGAGGTGCCCTAGTGATCTTTTCCTTTTCCCACGGGGTTTACTGTCTTTGGTAAACACGGGCTTCACGAACCCGGGGTACCCTAGTGATCCTTCTCTATTTTCGACCCTCTTTCTTGTCATTCAATTCATTCTTTCGTTCTCTCTTCCCGTCTAGACCACAGATATTAAAACAAACTAGCTTTCATGGCCCGGCGTTGCACGGGCTTTCTCTACTTTTATAAATTTTCCGTTCCCTTCACAAAAGCAGCATGACCAATATTCTTTTTCGAAATTACTTTGGCTTCTATGTTTTCCCCCCCTACGCTAAGCCCGGCGTTGCACGGGCTTTTACCGAGTGTATAACTTAATCCCCATGAGAACTTCCTCGTTCCCTCATGATGCCAGAACTTCTGTGTGGGTGTGTACACGTACGATGCGACTGCATGGCCCGGCATCGCTCGGGCTTTCTCGTTTCCAAAACAATGTCATTAAATTTACCATTCTCGAAATTTGTTAACTTCTTTTCGTTGTGAGACGGGTTTCATTCCTTTCCATTTAACCCGGCGTTTCACGTACATATTCGATAGCATAACATATTTCCATGGAAATTCCCCTTCCTTTATCGAAGTTCCTGGTATGTGTGTAATTCATATATATTAACGTCATTACAATACCCTTTTTCAAAATATCTTCCAGATCTTACTGATGTCAAACAGGTTTCTTTTCAGGTCACAGTGTTACAGTGACTTTTTTGAGTGTAGAACTATTTTCCTCCTTACTCTCCCCTCAGGTATAAGATTTATTTCCAAATTTCTATTACTGACTTTTGAAAAACAATATTGCTTTAGTGAAAAAATAATAAATTTAAACAATAAAAATAAAATTATTTTGACGCTTAATTAAAAAAAGTCATCATTTTTTTATTATAGATAGTTTTTAGGAATCTAAAATAATAAAATAATTTTCAGGTTTTCATTAATTAATCAATCGTTACTTACAGTTAGCTTAAAAATGTCTCTCTCTAGAACGTATTTTTATCCAAAATAATAGGCGATATACTTTTTATTAACAAATAATTAATTTAATAAGGAAATAATAGAAATATTCATTTGATTTTAAAAAATATATTAATTTAAATCCACATTATCTATAAATAATAATAAAAAAAATTCTACAGATAGCTCTTGAAACGTTTGGATGTTTGATTAAACATATGTAAGTGCTAAGAAAAACACTATGTGAAAAACCCAGTTATAAGTACACATTCACTGAAAAAAATCATTCAAAAAGAAAATAATACTATCTGATAAAAACATTTAATTTTTTTATTTTAATTTTAGTTTTTCATTCGACATTGTGTTAATTAAATTATTTAAACACGTATCTGAAGAAAAAAAGTTTTTTTTTTATACAAAACTAACTTATTAATTATTTTATGATAAAATTGATTTAAAATGTTCATAAGCCTTTATTTATATATTCACAGTATAAAATTCAAAAAGAAAATAATACATGTGATAGAAAATATATTTCAGAATATTTCCTTTTTTATGATATATTTTTCTTATATTCCACTGTTCTTCAATAAAGCAATCTAAGAATAAAAAAAACTTTCGGTTGTGTCCTGCGCCAAATGATATAAGGGAATTCCCCTTTTTACTACGTCAGCGAAAGACTCAAAACAACCGCAACCTTTCACGTCTTCCAAACAGAAAGCAAACGCAAAGTGAATGACCTTGACGTAATTGAGAATTTTTTTTAAACTTTTCATTTTTTCTTTTTTTGAGAGCTTAACTTTTACGTTAATGGGTGGTTGGTTTGAGCATGGTTGAAAATTTCGAGGTCCGTCACCAAAAACCATCGAATAGGCAAACAGTGCGAATTTAAAAATCTCCCACTCACTTTCCAATTCTTTCGTTGCAATTTTTTATTGCCCGGAAACAAAACTGTAGCATTTTTAAAAATAGTTGTGTGCTGAAAAAAAGACAGCTAAGTATAAATTTTTCAAATTACAAAATTTCAGTACTATTTTAATTTTTGAAGTAAAATTGTGAGAATTTTTTGAAATATTCGACACGGGGGGGGGGGGAAGGTTTCATGCAATTACCTTTATAAAAGAAGAAATTATTAAATGATTGATTTAAGTATTTTGAGTGTTTTATTAAAATTTGTTCAAAAAAGTTTTTGGCTTTTTTTTGAAAATCACTGATTCTAAAAGTTTTAAAAATCATTTTTATTTAAAAGTAACGATGTTGATTAATTTTAGAAAAAATCATGAAATATGCAAAATATCTTTGTTTTCTAAAAAAAAAGTTTTTTTTTAAATTAAAAAAAAAAAAGAAGATAGATTTCGGCATTTTATTTTTTTAATCACTGATTCTAAATGTCAATGAACTTTTTAAAAATAATTTTCTTTTAAATTCATCGATATTTATAAAATACAAAACTATAACTTATTAATATTTTTACATTAAAATTGATTTAAAATGTTCATTTAGCAATTAATTGTGACATTCCGTTTGCTTAAATAATGGCAGCACTGAAACTTTACGTGGGAAAAATAAACAGAAATGAAAGCTTCTTGTTAGGAATTGTTGAAAAAGATAGAAATTACTTTGAATGATTAAAAATCAGAAAAAAACTTTTTGAAGGAAAAAAAATGAAAAGTACATTAAAATAACAGAGGATCTATTTATCAGTAAAATTAACTTACGTGGGAAAAATTAGCAGAAATGAAAAAAAGCGATCCCCGGATTCGAACTCACAGCGACACGATCCGCTCTACGGTATAGCGGAAGCGACGCGCTATCCAACTCAGCTACCCAGACCATAGCGAAAAATGTAAATAGGCAACAATAATGAATGGGAGGTTCAAATTGAAATTAATTTTTAATTGGAGGGAATCCAAAGGATATTCGCATAACGATTGAAAGATTTCGATTGAAGATTACATTTAAATGTATTGCAAAAAATTTATTGATTTTTGATATTTTAAAAAAAAAGCAATTAATAATAAAGAATATATAATATGAACATAGCTTTTTTTTCTAAGGAAGTTATGCAAAAAAAAGTTTCGAAATGGGCAAATTCTTCGATATTATTATGAAATTATATGTCAAAAAAAAGAAATATACATTTGGCATTATTTTAAAGTAAACTATAAGTTTTATGAAAGAAAACAAAAATTTTGATACTGATAAATATTTTAAATGAATCTCAGAAATGCATTGAATGCATTTTTTCATCTTAATCTGACATATATAATTATTTAATTTTGAAAATTATATACAGAAAAATTAACGAAAATTGAAGGAAAAATAACTTTTTACTCGCATTTTTTTTATATGTCAAAAAAAGAAATATACATTAGGCATTATTTTAAAGTAAACTATAAGTTTTATGAAAGAGAACAAAAATTTCGATACTGATAAATATTTTAAATGAATCTCAGAAATGCATTGAATGCATTTTATCATCTTAATCTGACATATATAGTTATTTAATTTTGAAAATTATATAAAGAAAAATTGACGAAAAAATAACTTTTTCACTCGCATTTTTTTTTACTCGCCAAAGTTACTGATTTCCCACTGTTTAAGGCAGAATTTTTTTAGTGTAACCCTTGAGTTAGATGCTGTCAACGGCGAAACATTTCAAAAGTCTTTGGCGCAAAGCTAATTTTCGACGCCAATGTTTGGCTAAATGTAAAATCGAGTATTATTAATTATTTTAAAAATCATTACCTTCATTTTTAGGGCATAATTTTTAAGTTAATGCTCTCAAACTTCACAAACTATTTGCAAAAATAACGTACTTTGAAATAAAAAATGTACAAAAACTATTGTTTAAGTTATTTCTCAGAAAAACAGCAGTTTACGAAAATCACAAAAAGTTTTTTAAAATCCGTAATTTTGAAGCAATTTTTTCAATCTTCATATATGTTACGTATAATATTACTTTACACACGGAAAAAAGGTTTTGTGAGATTACCTTCATAAATGACGAAGTTATTCAATGTGAAATAAAAATTGGGACTACTTTTTAAAAATTCTTTAAAAAAAAGCTTTGGGAATTTTATTTTTTAAATGAATGGATCTAAAAGAGAAAGACTTGAAGTTAATTAGTGTAGAATATCGATTTAATAACACGAAAAGAAATTCATGCGATTGAATAATTGCAACGATTTAGAAATAATTTTCATAAAAGCGCATCAGTTTTAACACTATTTTAAAAAATTCGAAAAAAATAAAAAGTATCGTTATTTTACAAAAAAAATTATACCGTATCGTGGCGAAATAAATGATCTTTCCGATTCTGTAATTATTTTTTGTCTGATTTTAACACCGAAAATTGGATGACAATTTTAAGATGATTGAAAACGTCGGATCACCACTCGGCCGAAACGGAACGGAAGTTCCGCCAAGTAAACAACCGGTAGGAGTTAAAACAATTAGGCGTTTTAAGGTTTTTAATTAATATCTTTTCAACTAATTACAAAATCGAAATATAAATGGGCAATACGGCTTTCCCGGAAAATTCCCGATCTTTTGGTACCTTCCGCGACTTTCTGCGTGGTGCGGTTCGTGAGAAGATAGACGCACATACATACATGCATACATACATGCATACATACATACATACATACATACATACATACATACATACATACATACATACATACGTTTGTTTACCTTCGAATTTTAATAGTTTAAGACTAGCTTTCATGGCCCGGCGTTGCACGGGCTTATACCGAGAGTATAACTTAATCCCCATGTTAATTTCCTCCTTTTATTCTAACGCCAACACTTTTGTGGGGTTTGACGCGTACGATGTGAGTGCATGACCCGTGAGTGCGTGTCATGGCTTTGTTGCTTAAAATTTTCCCTTCTCTTCACAAATTCTCGATCCTAGTACCACTGAAGACCCACCGTGTAGGGGAGGGATGCACGTAAAATAAATCGAGAGCTCAAACGTCCTCCCGTTGAGTTCGTCTTCTGAAGCAGCAGGACGCTGATCACGAGCGAGACACCGACCAACCAAATACCACACGTACTCAATAGGTGACATATCTAACGAATAAGCAGGCCAAAGAAGAAGTTGCATGTGTTAGGCCGAACAGAATTCTCGAATAGTATTTGCAACATGTGGACGTGCATTATCCTGCTGAATGATAGCTCCAGGGATGTCTTGAAGGAAGGGAACGACTTCGGGCTGTAGCACTTCCCGAACGTACCTGTTGCTATTGAGATTACCCTCATTTCGTAGCAAATTGGATCGTCCATGATACGTAATTACACCCTAAACCATAACTCTGGGTGTTAGGTCACTATGTCGTTCAATAATGCACTCTGGAAGGCAGCGTTCACCGACATAGCGCCCCTCAGGGGGCTCACCTTCTATAAGAGAATACGAGTGTCACAATTCCGAAGTGCCCTCCCCTCAGGGGGAGGGCCCTACCTTCTCTAGGTGATCCTACCTTCTCTAGGTGAGTACGGGTTTCATGCTCCCGAGGGACCCCAGTGATCTTTATTTTAACTTCTTCTCTCTCCCCCTTTTTTTTCCCTTTAAACGTTTGTTTGCGTTGGGGAGTTTTTCTTTTATGGTTTTTGTGATAAGACATCACTGTTATTTTTAAAAAACCCACAATTGCTGTTTTCCTTTTTTTATTTTAATAACCTTGTAAAAAAAATTCAAAAATCCAAAAAAATTAAACGATATGTTTTTAAAAATTTTTAAAAAATGTTTTTGTTTTCATAATTAACATAGTAACAGGTCGGCTGCTTATCAATACCGATCTGCTGCGTATCTAGCCCTTAGCTCTAAGGGTCTCAGTACCACCCTGTAGCCTCTCCCACGAGGGATACTATTTGGGCAGTGGAAAGGACCCTTGCGGGGAAGGGTATGCGGCGGAAGAGTTGCGTGCGTCGCCGGCGACGGCTTTGAGGTACGTTCTGCCGAAAACGTCCTAGAGGTTGAGGGCCTTGGTAGCGGATGGCTAGGCGGTGGGGACTCGTTCATATCGAGAAATCCTCCTTGGCTTCGGCCTTGGACCGTGCGTGACAGCACGTTATGGGGGTTTCGCCGTTGTCTAGCTTTGAAGAATCCTCCGGCGGTTCCACTTGGCACGTTAGAAAAGTGAGGGAATTCGGGGCCTGGCGGGGGCCTTGATGGAACTGGAAGGAATCCGTGTAGCCAAAAATATGATGACAACCGTAGAGAATATCGTTTTTGTACCTCTTATGGAAACTAATCAAATATTTCCTTTACCTCTGGGTGCGCCTTCTTCAGGAGACATTTTGCCTCCTGAGCAAAAAAGCCTTTCGTCCTCCTGGGCTGATCGTGTCTAATCTGTAATACCATCAGCCGGGGTGGACAAAACATTCTCCTCACTAATCGGGGAGCAACAAATTGTTAAAGATTCAGCTCATTTTTTTATAATGCGAACTGCAGAAACCTTCTCCAAGACTTTACCATTTCTGATCGAAAAAGCCATAAAGGGCAGTATAGGAGCTGTAAAGACCATTCGCAAGATGCGCTCCGGTGATTTATTCATTGAGGTGTCATCTTTGCATACAGGCCCTAGCAAAACTGCACGATTTGGCCAATATTGATGTTACTGTCGTTCCTCACAAAGCACTTAATTTTTCCCGTGGTGTGATATCCGCAGCAGATTTGCTGCATATATTGACGGAGGAAATTTTGGAAAATTTACAGGACCTGGAGGTCTGTGATGTGAAGCGAATAACGATAAGGTGGGATGGACAAGTGCTTGACACTAAGCACCTCCTCCTGACCTTCGCAACGCCTGATCTACCACAGTCAGTCAAGGACGCATATCTGAATTGCCCTGTCCGTCCTTACATTCCAAATCCACTTAGGTGCTTTCAATGCCAACGTTTTGGACATTCTGAGCTTACCTGTCGTGGCCAAGCCACCTGCGCACGATGTGCAGAGGTCGGACACGACAGTGCCGATTGCAAAGCCAGGGAAAAGTGTGTGAATTGTAAAGGGGACCACACCGAACATACTCTCGATCATGCCCAAACTGGTCAATGGAAAAGGAAATTACTGTCCTAAAAATTAAAAACAAGATCTCGTATACAGAGGCGCGGCGTATTGTATCTTCACGTAAGCCAGTAACTGGAATTTCATAAACAGCAGCTGCGAAAAAATCCTTCAAATCTGAAGCAAATCAATGCAACCTATATGAGGAAATGAATTCCTCATCCTCAGTGAAAATTGATGTTGGACAGTCGGTGGATATGGGTAAAACTGTACCCATCCCTCCACATAAAAATTGATTAAATCCCGCATTGAAAGATTAAAAGAATCGAATATCCTTCAAAATAAAAAAAGGAGATCCAACCTCTCCAAAAAAACACATCAGACCTCAGAGGTCGACAAGTTGGACTTACATGGATCTGAGGACGATAAAAGTTTAATGGGTGATCTTTCACCCAAACCGTCGACTTCTGGTTCCTTACAAGGAGCGAGTGCAAAAACTTGATGGCCTTCTTTGTTTCTTGGAACTGTCGTGGACTAAGATCTCGACTAGATGATCTCAAATCCATCATTTCCACGTACCAGCCCGCATGTATCGCTCTTCAGGAGACTTTTCTGAAGAGTACCATGACAATGCGAGTGCGTGGTTATAATTGTGTACGACGGGATGTAGATGGCAATGCATCTCCAACTGGAGGTGTGAGCCTATTCACGTCCCATCTCTATCCCAGTATGTCGTCACACTGCACACATCATTACAGGCTGTGGCTATACGGATTCATATTCATTCTTTAGTCACAGTCTGTTCTATTTATTTACCACCGAATGATGTTGTGCCGCAAGTGGATTTGAATCAATTAGTCATTCAATTTCCAGCTCCTTCTATTTTGCTCAGTGACTTTAATGGACACAGCCCTCTGTGGGGGCATGATGATAGAAATTCTCGTGGGCGACAGACCGAACAGTTGATCTCTGATCACTGTCTCTGTCTGCTCAACAATGATGAGAAAACGTATTTCCATGCACCCACTAGGACATTTCACTCCCTCGATCTTGCCATTTGTTCGCTAAGTTTGCTACGGTTGTTGAATTTTGAGGATGAAAGAGATATACACAATAGTGATCATTTCCCTCTCCTAGTCTCGCATGTTAATGGTGCGAGGGCCCAATATCGCCCTTCCACATATCATTTTCATCGCGCTGACTGGGATAATTTCACATGGCTAGCAATTATAACCGGCGTAATGGTTCAGGACGGGACAGTTGATGATGCTGTTTTAAATGTCGCTGAAGCTATTAGGAATGCTACCGATTCAGCAGTTCCTAAGTATTCAAAATACAATCGGAAGCTGTGCAAACCATGGTGGAATTCCGCCTGCCAAGAAGCAAAAAAGAAATAGAGGGAGTGGGGTATTTTCAGGAGATATTCCACCACTGAAATTCTCATAGCGTTCAAAAGTGCAAAATCGTCAGCTCTTAGAATTCGACGTCAGAGTCAGAGAGAATCTTGGATCAAGTATGTATCTTCAATCACATCGTCCACTACAAGTCAACAGTTGTAGAGAAAGGTGACAGCAGCGAATGGCCTCTATCGGGAATTTACAATTCCGATATTGGAAACATCGTCTGCTATTTACTCGTCACCTGTTGATGTGGCCAACTTGATTGGCCAAACATTTGCTAGTGTGTCCAGCTCCGACTCATATAGCCCTGTATTTCAGGCGACTAAGAGTCGCTTAGAGCGGCACTTATCAACTTCAGATGTCGACAACCTTTATCATACAACTGTGACTTTGACATGTGGAAATTGAAGAGGGCTTTATCATCGGTCCATAATACTAGTCCAGGTCCTGATGGAATATCCTATGAGTTGCTTCACCATTTGAACAAGGATTCACTAGTAAGACTCCTGTACCTATTCAACCGAATATGGAGGGAGCAGGTGTATCCTACTCAATGGCAAGAGGCCTTAGTGATTCCTATTCTAAAACCTAGAAAAGATCCAAAGAACCCTCTCAGCTATCAGGTGCCCTAGTGATCTTTTCCTTTTCCCAAGGGGTTTACTGTCTTTGGTAAACACAGGTGTCAGGACCCCGGGATACCCTAAAGATCCATCTCTATTTTCGGCCCTCTTTCTAGTCATCCAATTCCTCCTTTATTTCCTTTCCCGTCAAGATCACAGATATATATATTTACATTTATATGATTATAGAATAATGAATTCCTTTATTTTTATCTATTATATTATTCATTATTATTAAAGCAATTCACTGTGTTATTTTGATTTTATAATATTATTATTAACACAGTTTAGTTTCTTTTTTGTGTAATTTGAATTAATTTTTCTATTTTATTTTCGAAATTAGTTTTTTGTTTAACTAACACCGTTGGTTTTCCAACCCACATGTTGGCCGTGTGCGGCGTCCCGAAAGGAGGAAAATGGTGTCCTGGGGATACCTTTCGTTCCCTTTGGCCCTCGCTTCACTGTAGACGGGTGCAGGAGTTAGCCCTCTCCTGTCAATCGACTGGTGATAACTCTCTTCGGTGTCCCCGGATAGGCATTGCTGTAGGGTTAGTGCTGCAGATAAGGGGTGGATGGTTTACCCGTTGGATCCTCGCCCTGATGCTGTAGTACTATATTCTGGGTGTACTCCAGGTAAGGGCCGAGCCTGGCAAATGTCAGTTGACCGGCATACTGCCTCCCTTGTTGGACTCCGTGGTGGGTGGAGGCACACCAGGACGAAGTTAATCCCGCGCTCATGGATCCAATGCTGAAGTGCCAGGGTAAAAGCCTTGTTTTACCCAACCTTAATGACGACGACACTGCTACACGTGTGAGAATTTTATTAATTTCTTTGCATAACGATGTCATTTCCACGAAATCACTATTTGCTATTCATAAAGCACTCATAAGAATAGGTGGAGAACCGAAATCCGTTAAAAGATTACGATCCGGTGATCTACTTGTTGAACAAACTGCTATACAAACAAAGTCTTTCCTACTCGCTAAAACATTTCTTTTTCGCCTGTGAATATAAGTCCACATAAATCTTTAAATACATCCTGCGGTGTAATTTCAGATGCTGACCTGTTGATTACCCCTGAAGCAGAAATCCTCGATGAATTCCCTGATCTGGGTGTTATTCAAGTCAGAAGAATCACAATAAAAAAGGATACTACAGTTATACCAACCCACCATTTAATTTTAACTTTCAGCAGCCCCTCTCTACCCAAAACTATTAAAGCTGGTTATTTGAATTGTAAAATCCGTCCATACATTCCGAACCCTCTGCACTGTTTTAAGTGCCAGAGGTTCGGACACTCGCAGACTTCCTGCTGTGGGCAATTGACGTGCTCTAGATGTGCAACTGTTGGACATCCTTCCACATATTGCAGTTTGGAGCAGAAATGCGCTAATTTTTCACAGCCTCATTCCTCCAACTCAAAACTGTGCCCTAAATAGAAAATTGAAAAAGAAATCCAAACTATTAAAACTGATAAAAATATATCGTATGTAAAAGCCCGAAGATTAATAGCCCCGCAACCATCTCAAACCTACGCTCAGGCTGCTAAACCATTAACTGTAAACAATTCCTCACAAACCAATGAAAATATTACCAAAATAATTTGCCCCCACCCCCATTGAAATTGCTACAACCAATAATATACGTGTTTCGAAGTCAAATATATTTTCCTCCAGACCCTGCAGTTACCAAATCATCTTCCTCAACTCAGGCACAACTCTTACCATCCACATCTTCTGTTGTAGTTACACCATTCATCAGAGTCCCAACCACATATTCCTTTGCTTATTAGTACTCCCTCCACGTCCAATAGTCTTCTTGAATGTGTTGCATCTTCCTCATCCAACCAAATAATCTCCCCTTCTACCTGTCCTATGTTTACAGTCTCATCCGCCACATCTAAAAGTCTATCTACCTCTGTGTTGCATCTTCCTCATCCAATAAAGCCCTTTCTTCATCCACAGTATCAATGTTTACACCTTTACCAACTGAAACAAGTCCTATTCTTCAAACTTCTACCACTACATCCAATACCGTACCTTCTACATCCCAGGCTTCAAAATCTTGTAAGAAAAAGAGTCCACCTAAAAATAACGCAAAACACAATATTGAAATCAAGATGACTCCACATAAACCCAGAAAGTCGGCTAGGGTTGAATGTACTATGGATGAGGAAGACACGATTATGTACGACGTGAAGTAAGAGGATATTGAATCAAATCGTGATATTGTGCAAAAAGATGGTAAAAATTATTACAGGGCATCGTTACTTTTAACGCCGAAAAGACATAGAAAAAAAATAACTTTTTTCTCAATACCAAACTTTGTGGGGGAATCACCCCACAAATCTTCGTTTGTTTTTAATTTAAAAATTGATATTCATTTTTGGAATCTGAAATTTTACCTTTTTTTAAACTGAAATTTAAATTTTTTAATGATTTTAAAAGTTTAATGTTTTAACGATTGTTTGGCGCAGCTTAGCCAGATTTGGCTCTTGTGCCATAAACCCAAACACTCACTCACTCACTCACCCTCAGCTATCGACCGATTTGCCTTTGTAAGACACTAGAACGTATGGTTAATGCCCGTCTCGTTTATCAGCTAGAAAAGAACCGATGCATTCCAGTGTTTCAGAGTGGCTTCCGCAAAGGAACGTCTACTCTTGGCAACATAATCATGCTGGAAAGCAAAGTCAGAAACGCTTTTGTCCGGAGGAATCATCTGGTTTCTATCTTCTTCGATATCGCGAAGGCGTATGATCGTACTTGGCACTATGGGATCCTTCGCACTCTACATGATTACGGTTTTAGAGGCAATTTGCCTATTTTTATTCAGAATTTTTTAGTTAGACGCACTTTTAGAATAAGACTGGCTGGCACTCTCTCTTCTCCTTTTACTCAAGCTGAGGGTGTGCCTCAGGGGAGTATTTTGAGTGTCACCCTTTTTATATGTCATATTTCGACAATTTTAAATATTTTATCGCCCTCTATACAGGCATCTTTATACGTTGACGACGTACAAATCAGTTGTGAAGTCTCGGACATGTGACATATAGAGCTGCAATTACAAACTGCCGTCAATAATATCATTAAATGGTGTGACACGAACGGTCATAGTATTTCTGCGAGCAAGAGTTGCTGCGTGCACTTTTGCCACAAACAGGGTATTCAAATAATACGCATCCCGAAATACGCATCCGTGATGTACAAATTCCCGTAGTCCCTGACGTACGGTTCCTCGGAGTAATTTTCGACAGCCGACTCACTTTCCTTCCGCATATCTTATATTTGCGGAAGAAGTGCGAAAAGTCTTTAAACCTCTTGAAGGTGTTGTCCAACACCTCTTGGGGGGCGGATCAAACATCATTACTCAGAGTGTATCAAGCCATTGTACTTTCTCGCATCGACTACGGATCGGCGTGCAACTCTGCTCTGAAAAAACTTGACCCTGTCCACCACATGGCATTGAGAATCTGCTCTGGTGCGTTTCGCACATCGCCAGTGCAGAGTCTCTACGTTGACTCAAACCAGCTTCCTCTGGATCTTCGATGGAGGAAGCTGTCTCTTGCCTATTATTTTAAGGTCTTGTCCGTGCCTTCCCATCCTTTAAAAAACGTGTACATGAGTACCAGCATGAAGAGACTATATGATGCACGGCAATCTACCATTCGGCCATTTATGGATAGGATGAAGCTTTTTGTGTCCGAACTCGCCCTACCTAACGTGGATATCCAGCAAAGAAACGTTTTGCAATTCCAACCTTGGAATACGCCTAGTTTCCGTTTTATCAACCCTTTTGCTTCTTACAGTGAATCTACCGTAGCACCCATTGTTTTTCAGCGCATCTTTACCACCATCGCAGTCAGTATAGTGGTTATTCGGCTATCTATACAGATGGTTCGAAACTAGCAGGTTACGCAGGCTGTGGCGTCGTGATTGAAGATAATATGCTCGGTTATCGGCTCGACACTTCCTGCAGTGTTTTCACTGCCGAAGCTGTCACCTTATACCGCGCACTTCAATTAATCGACTTCAGTACGCCTCGTAAATATTGCATCTATACTGATAGCAGGAGTGTATTAGAAGCGCTTGAACATTACAACGATCGGTGTCATCCAGTGGTGTGTAATGTACTCGACATCGCTAGAGTCGACTGTACAGCAAGAGTTTTGATATATTATTTTGCTGGCTACCCAGCCAAGTAGGGATTATTGGCAACGAGCAAGAGGACAAGTGCGGCTTGGTTGGCGACGACCTTTTTGCCACTAGCTGTTCCGCTATCAGATATGAAGCGTGTCATCCTGCATCAAATTCTTACAATCTGGCAGGAATCATGGAGTCAGCAGTTGGACAGCAAACTGCACTCTGTGAAACCTGCCATAAGAGCATGGCCTGTGATGCCAGTGCTAAGGACTGATGTCAGATTGACTCGTCTTCGCATGGGTCATACTCGTTTTACGTACAGGCATTTGTTGTTGGGGGAAGATGCTCCTCAATGTCCTTCATGTAAGGTCTCGTACTCTGTGCGTCACATTTTAATTGACTGTCCAGTTTTTAACCATTATTGCATCACTTTTTTTCATACATCTGTTTTATCCTTGTCTGACTTGGTGGGGGAAACCTCCCACCAAAATCTGTTTGCCTTTATTTTTAAAATTGGGTTTTTATATTTAATTTGACAAAATTATTTTAAACTATTTTAACTTTAATTTTTATGTATGTGCATGCAGGCATGCAGTTATAAAATATATACATATATATTTATAAATTTCATCTGCATTTTTAAAATATTTTAACAATCGTGTGGCGCAATTTAGCCAAAATTGACTCTTGCGCTATTAAAAACTACAATCACTCACTCACACCCGAGGTGCCCTAGTGATCTTTTCCTTTTCCCAAGGGGATTACTGTCTTTGGTAAACACGGGTGTTACGTCCCCGAGCAATCCTAGTGATCTTTCTGTTTTCGACCATCTTTCTTTTCATCCAACTCATTATTTCTTTCCCTTCCCGTCTAGACCACAGATAAATAATTTTTATATTCACACGAGTAGCACACATGAGTCCTTTACAATGTCGGAGACACCCACTCAGGTAGAAAAACCTCAGGATTTGCTGGGGGCTCACCCTTTACTGTCTGCAGTGTAGTAAGGTTATTTTTATTCTCTATAAACATAAAAAATGTTTTAAACTTTGTTTCAGAGAGATGCGGAGAAGAGTTTAAATGGTCTGTCGCTGCAACTCAGGATTACTGAGGCTTTTCTTCTGAATGAGATGGATGAACCAAAAAGACACTTTCAAGCTCCAGAATTGTTATTTAACTCAATTCCAGAGGAAAAAAAAGGCACAATTAGAATTTTTTTACCTTAATAATCAAACTACACTCATGTCCATAAATTAAGGAAAATTCAGAATCACACAGAAATTGAACTCTAAAATAAAAATTTCACTTGTAGAATTATCACACACATCTTGAAGAAGAATATGAAAATTACAGGAAACCACCAGATGGCAAGGATAGTACGCCACAATGAGGACAGTGTAAGAGAGAGGTATATAAGGAATGGTGGCAAAGAAATAAATTTGTTCACAAGCGCTTTAAAAGACTTTCAGTGCAATAACCGCGTAGTTCTGGCACAAAGGAAGCATTTGGATGATTTTTTACGTGGTAGAATTATCGGACGACTGGAATGTGGACATACTCAGCTGGATGTATCTGAGGAACTTGGAATCGCCCAGAGTGTCATCTCCAAGCTTTGGCAACGATTCCAAGATGATGGTAATGTGAGCAGATGTTACAGCACAGGTCGCCCCCGAGTTACAACGCCAAATGATGATCGGTATTTGGCAGTTACTGCCAAAAGAAACAGATGGAGCACAGCATCAGACCTGTCTCGTCAGCTCTCTTCAGCTACCGGTACGACAAATTCAAGGCAGACCGTGTACAGACAATTAGGGCACATTGGTCTATATGCTCGAAGGCCTGTCAGATGTGTTCCCCTTACCACAACTCACTGTCGCCTGCGATTAACCTGGAGTACAGAGCATGCATTGTGGACACCGCAACAGTGGTCTTGTGTGATGCTTTCCGACGAGTCCAGGTTTAGTTTGCAGTCTAATTCTCGCCGGACTTTCATATGGAGAGCGCCAGGTACCCGTTACCACCAATAGAACACCATTAAACGACACCGTTACGGTGGTGCAGGATGGCTCGTTTGGGGAGGAATTATTCTTGGTTCCAGAACTGACCTGCATGTTCAGAGTGTAACGATGACAGGCCACATCTATCAGGATGTGCTTCTGGAACAACATGTACGTTTGTTTCGGGGCGCCATGGGTGCTGAATTTCTGTTTATGGACGACAACGCCCGTCCTCACCGTGCAAACATTGTAGACGAATGCCTTCAATCGGAGGATATCACCCGTATGGATTGGCCAGCATATTCATCGGACTTGAATTCAATAGCGCATGTGTGGGATATGCTTGGCCGACGAATTGCAGCCCGTCAACCTTATCCCACCTGTCTACCGGATCTTCGGAGGGCATTGCTTGATGAGTGGTGTAATATTCCCCATGATCAGATTGATAATTTGATACTCAGCATGCGTAGGCGTTGTAAGGCCTGTATTGCATCGTCCTGGAGACATACTCCGTATTAACCATCATACTAACCTCTTATACTGTTTTTTGTAAATAGATTCTTTTTGAAATATGCTCCAGGGAGTAAAAATCGCAATTTTTATTAATTATGTTAAACATATAGCATCTTTTTTGCTCTGTACCTTTTGTTTAATAAATAGACTTTACAAATAAGTCAAATTTGTTTTGCTTCTGACTCTGGGTGATTCCAAGTTCCTCGGATACTTCCAGCTGAGTACGTCCACATTCCAGTCGTCCAATAATTCTACCACGTAAAAAATCTTTTAAAGCGCCTGTGAACAGTTTTACTTCTTTTCCACCATTCCTTATGTACCCTTCTCTTACACTGTCGTCATTGTGGCGTACTATCCTTGCCATCTGGTGGTTTCCTGTAATTTTCATATTCTTCTTCAAGATGTGTGTGATAATTCTGCAGGTGAAATTTTTATTTTAGAGTTCAATTTCTGTGTGATTCTGAATTTTCCTTAATTTATGGATATGAGTGTAAAATATATGTGTCACAGTGTTGTCCGTGATGGACTACAAAACTACTCAACCGATCATAATATAATTTTGCATACTGTGTGTCCTTTCGTCCAACTTAGAGCATAGGATGGTTTTTATTTCAATTATTCTTGTCATAATTTTTTTATTGCCGGAAATGTGAAGAATCCGGAAAACACGTTGCCAGATTCCCCTAAGAGAATAATCGCAAAATGTGGCAATGCTCATGTGTCTGTGGAAGCAGATATTGCAAACCAAAATGCACGAAAATTAAGTGCCTGGCGTATTTCGGGGTGCGGAATCCGATTTTTGAGTCAGTTTCAAAAATTAACCGTAACTTTACCGGATAAACCGGTCGGCTGTATTTTAGACACACCATAACAGGGGCTTACATTAAAAGCCATGAATCGTGAAAACTTCGTCCCTGGCGTACTTCAAAATTTATAATCCGAATGTGATATCCAATCTGAGAAATAACTCTAACTTTGCCGGATAATTCAGGACGACCATTTAATACGTAAGCCATGGCAAAAGCTTACCCTTAATGTCTTGGTGCGGGCAAAGTGCGTTTCTGTTGTAATTCGGGATGGTGAAAGAGAGTTTGAAATCGAATTTTAGGAATTCCTGTAACTTTGCCAGATAATGCCGGACGACCCAAATGTCCCTTCGAGGGACTGAACTTGCCGGCTCAGGGGAACAAAAGTAATCTCCAGTTGTATTTAGGGGGGGGGGAACGATAATTTGAAATCATATTTCGAAACTCCACTAAACTTGCCGGATATTGTCTGAATTAGGAGAAAAGGCATATGATTCGAGTCCCGCGTCCAGATTTTCATTCTCTCTAGCGACTGAACTTGCTCCCGCTGGATCATCAAAAGTCAGCTCCGTGTGCATTTCGGAGTGCGAAATGAGAATCTGAAATCGAATTTGAGGAGATCTGATAACTTTTCCGGATAATGCCAGTCGACCGTATTTTAGACACACCGTAGCGGGGGCTTGCCTTAAAAGCATTGGATCGTGAAAACTTGATCTCTGGAGTATTTCAAAACGGATAATCCGAATTTGATATTCAATCTGAGAAATAACAGTAACTTTGCCGGATAATTCAGGATGATCGTCTTTTACACAAACCGGGGCAAGAGATCAACCTTAAAATCTTGGCGCGGAAAAAGTGTATTCCTGGCGTAATTTGAGATGGTTTAAGCGAGTCTGAAATCGAAATATATAAATTCCTGTATTTTTGCCAGCTTATGGTGGGGAAACGGAATATTCTCGGACATCAGTACTAGCCTAACTTGCCGACGTAGAGACGCAAAAAGTTGATCTTGATTGTATTTCCGAACTGCCGATCCGAATATTCTCAATCCAATTCAAGATAATCTCATATCTACGTTAAATAATGCCAGACGAAAGTATTTTGCACGAACTGTGGAAAGGGCTTGCTTTGAAATCCTTGAGAAGAGAGAAATGCTTTCCTGGTGTTTTTTTGGATGGGAAACAAGAAAAAGCTGAAATCGGATTTTAGAAACTCCGGTAACTTTGGCGGATAATGCCGGCTGACCGTAATGTCCCCCTTCAGAGACTGAACTTACAGGAGCAGGGACGTCGAAAGTGGGCACCGAGTGCTTCTCGGGGTTTGAACGAGAATCTGGATACCGATTTCAAAAGCTTCCGCAAATTTTCTGCTGGAATGAGGTCAAATGGCTTTGCGTTCGAGTTCCACACCTCCGGATTTTCATTCTCTATAGCAACTAAACTTTCAGGAGCAGTCGGGCGAAAATATGATTGCAGTAGGAAATTGAATCTTCGGGAATTGTTGTCACTTTGTTAGATGGTGGAAAAACAGCACATTCCGCATCAACTTGTGACGGATCTATACGGCCTTCCACTAACCTTCTCTATTTTCTTTAAAGTAATTTATTTAATTCAACCAATCTCCACCGGAAGCCAAGCGTGATTTATGCAAATAAGATATATTATATAAGTTCGGGTTTCGCGAGTTAAAGGAGTTAAGTAAAGTGAAGAGATAGATTAGTGAAGTTAAATTAATTGAAGATCGGTAGGTCAGCACGCAGTTGTTGACATTCGTAGATAGCAGTTACGTGTGGAGCTACGCTAGGAGAAGTAGATTGAAGCTTGTGTAAAAATCAGTGTCACAGAGCGTGGATCCTTCACCATTCTCCTAACCAGTCAACAAGGCAGATATCATCACGATGGAAAAGCCGATGATAAAAGATAAGGTGAGTGATTTAAAATATTGTGAATATTCGTACGTGGCGTAGCTGTAATTGTGCGTGCTTAAGCTTTCATAGATTCAGTTGCGATTCTGTTATTCCCCTAGTAGTAATTCCCCTTTTCGTACTCCACTTTATTTTGTTTCTCTTAAATTTGAATTGTGTGTTTCTACCCTTCTGTGTTAATAAGAATCAATAAATATAGTGATTTGCAATTATGTCTTGTGATCCTTTAAGTTCGCCTACACATCCAGTAATAATTAATGATAGACGGGGAGATGGTAGTCTGAGGTGTGGCTTTGAGTCACGACAAACTGCCATTTAACACTCATAAAATACAAGATGCAATGTGTACTATTGAAAAAAAGAGTGGATTGGCTATAGTATTTCAAATGAATTCAATCAGGATTAGGGATAAGAGTACCATGACCCATAAACATTCACTCAAAGCATTACATAGAGCTTTGCAAGATTTTAATGGCAACGAGAGAATATTCGGTGCTGCTGTTGTATTACTGTATGGTGATTTCCGACAGACATTAATAGCCATTACACGCTCTACTTTTCCTCACGAGATTAACGTCTGTTTAAAACAATCGTTTTGATGGTGAAACGTGGAAACACTTCGACTGACCATAAACACGCGAGTACATTTGCAAGATGATCAATCTGAGCAAATCTTTCCTAACCAACTACTGAATATTGGAAACGGTGAAGTTGAATTTCATCCCAATACTAAATGCATGAAATAACTAGACGATTTCTGTAATGTTCTTTTGAGCAAAAAGGAACTGATTGAGAGTGTATTTCCAGATATACTGTATAATTATCTAGATAATTATTGGCTTTGTAATCCTGTTACTTAATCAAAAAATGTTGATATTGTGATGAAATAAACTTCCAGACACAGGGTTGTTGCCAGTTGATCCAACGCCTTTTAAACCAATCGACACTATTGTTGATGAAAACAAAGCCGTAAATTTTCCAACCGAGTTTTTGAATTCTCTAGATGTATCAGGAATGTCACCACATAATCTTTGGTTGGTTCCCTGGTTATTATCTGCGTAACTTAAATTTACGTAGATAGTGCAAAGGTGCACGTTTGATCATCAAAAGAATTATACCGGAATTTTCTTGAAGCAAACATTTTGACTGTTAAGTTTAAACGAAAATCCATTTCTGCTACTACGGAATTTGTTGCCACGTATTCCACTGATACCGTTAGAATCTCTAATGCCATTCAAAAGGCTTCTATTCCCGATTCGTTTGGTTTTCGCAAATCTGAATGAATGATGAATCTGAAACCCGAACAATATTCATTTGATACTTGAACTTAGAAAGTCCATGTTTCTCGAATGGGCAACCAAATGTTACATGATCACGTGTGCGGAAACCGTTGACTCTATTTGAGTTAGCAAAATACGGGTTACTGAAAAATATTGTGCACCGATTAGCGATTAGTTGTATAAAGTTATTTGTTGTTATACTTTAAAATCATAAAAATAATTTTAAAAATTGCAAAAACCAACGTTATTTACCATATTTATAAAATTAAATCTTCATATGTTGTTACTTAACGACTTCGTTAGTAATTCATGATTATACTACACACAAATAGGAGATGAATGAAATGGAAAATTAAAATAATTTGTTGTTTTATACTTTATTTCAGCCCTCCAAAATTATAAACGAAGATTAATTTGACTGCATTGAATAGCTTAGAATAATATTGAACTAACGTATTAAAACAAAGCCACAGCAACACGTGGCCGGGTCAGTTATTATATATATATATATATATATATATATATATATATATATATATATATATATATAAAGTACATGATGCAAAATATATGTACACTTTCAATATTTTATTCATGTTGAAAAAATATTTATATATTTTGCATTTGTTTTTACGTTAATATAAATATTTTTTGAAATAATTCATGTAATGAAACTAAATCTGTATTCTTGAACTTAATCCCCTAGTTCTGCTTGTATTGAATTGTTGAATTGTTTCTAATAATTCCTACTATGTGGCACCATGAATCCTATTGGTAGATTGGTTTGGCATGCCACAGTCATAAGTTTGAGTACCCTTTCGCTAGAACTTCTCGAGAGCTATTAATTGTACACTTAAGAATCACAAGCGATTGAAACCTGAATTGGTACCTCATGCTCTTGACTTCCAACCACCCCACTGAGTGGCCTGATAGAAGTTGAAAACCTTTAGTTTAGTTGCACGAAACTCTAGGGCAGAAACATAACATCTTCAGCGTGGAAAAGAATTACGTAGCACAACACTTTTCGGACATTTTAAAATTTGAAAAAAAATTCCCTATCTATTTAAAATTATGAATACCCCACACGCAAGAGCGCCACCACACAAGAGAATAATAATTTCCTGAAAAAATACTAGCACAGAGGTTCTTAAAGCTCCCTAGTGTCTCTCTGGGGGGTCCGCGGAGTCTCTCCTTTAATGTACTATTTTCCCTCTATTGCAACTTCTGAAAGGCCTCCTAGAAAATTTGAAAGGTGTGCCATACTAGACTAGAACTCCGGATTGCTCCCAATAAAAAATATCTATTAGAACTTTCATTTTGATCAAGAATATTAAGTCGGGCGGGATGTTCAAAATCTTGGGGGGCCGCGATGTCACACTGATGCATAAAAAGGGGGGAGGGCAATCGAAAGTTTAAGAGCCTCTGTAGTTATAAGATAAATTCATATGAATCGAAATCTTACCATTTTCCTACTTAATTTATATAATTTTCTAACAAATTAATATTTAAACGTAAATATACGTTGATAAGCAAACACTACTTTTCTCTTCCCCTCTGATCTTTTTTTCTTTCTAAAGAGGCTTTTTCCTGTATTTGTCAATAATACAGCAATACCTCGACTTACGCGAATTCGGAATGACGCGAGTTTCAAATCTCGTCGATTCTTCATTCTTTTTTCGATCCCTGAAACAGTGAGTGAGTGAATATTAACGTCCCACTATTGAGCTACTCGAAAGATTTTGACAAAGGACTTCGTAATTTTGAACCATTGTGACGGGTGCTTACGCATTTCACTAACCTTCTCTCGAGTCTTTAAATATTTTATTTATTTTAACCAATCTCCACCTAGAGCCAAAAGTGTGACTTATGCAAACGACATAATTTCGGGTTTAGCGAGTTCGAAAAAGATATAAATAGGAGAAATGAAATGAAGAGAACGAGGTTGATTAAGAGGGTGATTTTGAGAGATTAGTTTATCTAGTGGAAATATATTCGTCGGGAAAAGACTATTAAAAAGTGTTCATTAATTCGGTTCGGGACGGAACTGAAAAATAGCTAGGATTGAAGCCGCTCCTTAAAGCAATCCAGAATTAGAGAAACCTGCCTTAAGAAAAGGGTATCAGGTCAGTTATTTTCATAAATTAGATATAAATGCGTAGTTTGATTATATGCGTTATTCTCCGTGGTTTCAGTTAGTATTCCGTCGTTCATAATCAGATTCTTCTCGCACTCCACTGTAATTTGTTGATCTTATAGTTTGAATAATATTTGTCTATTTCTCTATTAAGAAAAGTCAATAAATAAGATTGATTTATTAATTAAGTTGTAATTAATTATGGATTCAACATATTCAGATTTAGATAATACGCGAAGGGAAGTTAATAATCATAGGGGAGTGATAGGCTACGACACTGGCGCCCAACCGAAATACCGGAATTAAGAGCAAGTGCAGGAATTAGAGTTTTGCCGGAATTATTTTTTTCGGGTAAAGAAAATGTGTCTGAGTTTATTTCTAATATAGCGACAACACATAGCCTACTATGAAATACCGGCGAATCTAGCATGTGCATATTTAAAGGGTCATTTAATTGGGAGAGCGTTAGACTGGTTTGACGTTATTGGGTTCGAGTGTGTAAATGGAGAAGCGACTGCATTTGCAACGCTTAAAAAGAAATTGTCAGATAGTTTTCCTGTAGTACGGAATAAATCAGAGCTAGAAGCTCAGTTTTTTTCATCGAAACAACGGAGAGGTCAAGCCCCGTCAGACTTTATTTTTCAGCTGTTAAAAATCCATAAAACTCTAAATTTGAATTATGATGAGTTAAAATTAATTGATCACATAGTAATGCGACTAGAACCCCAAATAATGGATTATTTAGAAGTTCGAAACCCCACAACGAAAACTCAATTGATAGAGTTGGTAAACCGGTATGAGGAACGTCATAGCTGCAGGGAAAATCAGGGTTCGAGTAATAATTTTGCTAGACGAAGTTGGGATATGAGTAGGAATCCTGAGGAAAGAAGGAATAATAGAAATTGGAGAGATACTGGGGTCGGAAATAGTCAAAATGATCAAAGAGAACTAGGCAGGGGTGCAAATAATTTTTCTCGTCGTAATTATCAAAATCAAGGATTCGAAGGAAGAAATCGCTACAATCAGCCAAATCAGCGAACAGACCGGTATCAGAACTGTAGGATGGTGGTTAGGAAGGGTCCTAGAGATGATTCAGCAAAGCAGAATTGGAGGTGTGTTGATTGCAACAGCGAAAGGCAGAGAAATGCCAATTTAAACTTTCAAAGAGATCGTATTGAGTCAATTCCTCCTAATAGAAATAAACTTAATTCATTACGATTATCAACAGTTGAACTTCTATATGTGCCGATTCTTTTGCATGATACGTTTCTAAAAGCGCTCTGGGATACAGGTGCGGAAAAGTAATTTATTTCAGAAAAAACATACCGATCATATTTTTCTTTTTGTCCTATTAAGAAATCGTTAGCTGAAGTAGTTACAGCTCAAGGGTCATAATGCAGAAATTTAGGCACAGTTGAGTTAAGAATTAAAATAAGAGAATTTTCGAAGTTGTGGAAATTTCATGTGATTGCTGAGATGCAATATCCATGCATCCTAGGTATTGATTTTATGTCACATGCAAAGATTAGTTTGGACTTTCTTTCAAAATCGTTAATCATTCCGGATTCGCAAATTGAAAAAGTGGCAATTTCGGACGAACCGGTTCAGATAGATTTATCGAACACTAAGTTAAATTCAGAACAAAAACAGAAATTGCAGATTTTGTTTAAGGAATTTCATGGGTTGTTTTCACTTAAGCCTGGTCTGACACATGTGTTTTGTCATGAAATTGACACGGGTGATAGTCCTCCTGTTTTTTCGAGACCTTATCGCTATGACAGGGTCAAACAGGGTATCATTAACTACCATGTTCAGAAGATGTTGAACGATGGAACAATAGTTCCAACAACATCACCCTACGCATCTCCAGTTGTTTTATGTCGGAAGAAAAACGGGTTGCCGTTAGATGACCCAGAAGCTTATAGGTTTGCAATAGATTATAGGAAATTAAATGCGATCACGAGATATCCGCGATATCCGCTACCAATAATTGATGATTTGATCACTAATATTCCACACACCGAAATTATGTCATCACTTGATTTACACAGCGGATACTTTCAGATGGCAGTAGACCCCAAAAATATTCATAAGACGGCGTTTGTTACAAAAAATGGTACTTTTGCATTTACTCGCATGCCATTTGGCCTTTCGGGGGCAGCTCCAAATTTTCAAAGGGCAATTGAAATGATTCTCAAGCCAGTTCTCGGGCGTTATACCCACTGTTATATGGATGATGTTATTATTTCATCTCCATCTTTTGAACGCCATGTAGAACACTTACGAGAAGTATTCAGATTGTTGCAGGAGGCTGGTTTAACGTTGAATCGTGAGAAATGTCATTTCGCGAGGGAACAATTACGTTATTTGGGCTTAGTTATTAATAAAGAAGGAGTTAAAACAGATGAGGAGAAGGTAAAAGCAATTATTGAAATGAAACCTCCAAAAACTGCAAAACAGGTAGCAAAATTTTTAGGAATGACGGGTTGGTATCAAAAGTTTATTAAAAACTACGCAGACATGTGTGAACCGTTATATAATTTAAAACGAAAAAACTCTAAGTTCCGTTGGTCGGAATCAGCGCAGGAAGCCTTTGATCGTATTAAGAAAGCACTGACAGAAGCTCCAGTGTTACAATTACCAGATTTTTCCCAAGCTTTTGAACTTTATACGGATGCTAGCTCAGTGGGGGTAGGAGCAGTATTGACACAGAATAATAGGCCTATTGCGTTTGCCTCAAGAACATTAAACCGCGCTGAGAGAAACTATAGTGTGACGGAACGTGAATGTTTAGCTGTCATATGGGCATTAAATAAATATCGCACGTATTTCGGATCCTTGCCGGTTAAAGTGATAACAGACCATGCTGCACTTACCAAATTAACGAATGGAAAGAATTTGTCGTCTAGAATGATAAGGTGGACGCTTAAGTTGGCAAATTTTAATGTAGAATGGGAACATCGCCTAGGTACGCAAAATTTAGTGGCTGATATGTTGTCTAGAAACCCGTTAGAAAGTAATGAAGAACCAAAGGTGTCTTGTGCGGTGATTAGATCGTTAGTATTATCGTCTAGAGAACAGTTGAGAGAGGAACAGAGAAATGATCCGGAGTTGGGTCACATCGTACGTTATCTGGAAAATCCGGACGATAGTTCCATTAATGAGTCAGTCTGTAGAAATTGGTCCCGAGACTTTAAAATCATCAACGGATTGCTGTATTATGCAAAATATACAACCACACTAGGTGAATTAAGAGTATTTATACCTAAAACATTACGTAAAGATGTTATGCGAGAATTCCATGACTCGCCGATGGCAGGCCATTTAGGCAAAAAGAAAACCTACTTAAAATTAAAAGACGCGTGTTATTTCCCGTACATGAGGAAATACATTTATAAATATGTAGCAACCTGCGACCAATCCCAAAAAGTCAATTATAAAAACGGATTACCAGCTGGTCAATTAATTCCGATAGTAACGAATTTTCCGAATGAAATCGTATCTTTAGATTTGTTAGGCCATACCCTGCAACTAGTCCAGAATGCTATAAATTTATTTTAGTAATTACAGATAATTTTTCTAAATGGGTTGAAATAGTTCCCTTAAGGAAAGCTTCGGCTAAAGCAATTGTCAATGCATTTTTTGAGAATTATATTTCGCGTTATGGAGCTCCTGTTAAGTTAGTCACCGACAACGGCCCCCAAATGATATGCGGAGTTTTTGAGCAAGTATGTCGCAGGTTGAACATAAAACACGTTAAAACTGTGGTATATCGTCCACAAGCTAATCAAACAGAAAGAGTTAATCGTACTCTTTTAAAAATGATTTCGAGTTTTGTCGCGGATAATCACACTAACTGGGACCAATTTCTGCAAGAGTTCGGATACGCTATTAGGACAGCAGTACATGAGACAACGGGTAAAACACCGGCGGAATTATTTTTAGGTCGAAATTTAATCACCCCTTTTCAAAAATTAGTATTGGTAACTGATGGATCAGATTTAGTTTGTGGGCACATAGAAAGGTTGTTTGAGGAGGCTAGAATTCATACAAAGCGCCAGAACGAGAAGTGGGCGAAATATTATAATAAAAAGAGGCGTGAAAGTAATGTGAAAGTTGATGATCTAGTATTAGTTCAAACTCACCCGTTAAGTTCGGCAAATAAGAAAATAGTGGGTAAATTTATGCCAAAGTTTGAGGGCCCATATAAAGTTCTGAGTGTAAAAAATAATAATAATTTAGTAATATTAAAATTTGGTAAAAGAATAACTGTTAATGTGGATCAGGTGAGAATTTACCATCAAAGAGAAGACAGTGTTGCCGAGTCGGAAAGTGCCAATAGTAGTGATCATGGTGTAGTGGCATCAGTCAGGTCGGATGATGGGCAGTCGAGATTGGTGCAATCGGAGAGTGATGGGGGTTGTCGTAGAGGATCGAAATCAGGAAATTTAGAAGGTAGTAGAGATATAGTTGCGAATAGACGCGATGGAGTGGAGGTGAGAAGAAAAAAACGTGGGCGAAAGGAGTCTGCTGTTTCTTCGGGGGGTGATGTGTATAATTTCAGGAAGAAAAACCGTAATTGGACTGAGAGAGAGAAAAGAGGAAGACCAGACTCTTGGAGAGAAAACATACAAAAGAAGTGACCAGAGGCCTAGATATCCCGAGACAAGAGAAAATTGACCTCGTCAATGCCGTCTCGTCCCTCCAGAAAGCTGTATAGAAGGTGGAAGAAAATAGTTCTGAAGAGCAATTCCAGGACCATCCCACAGATTCAA
>BMAO01037453.1:0-51301 GCA_019973975.1 Trichonephila clavata | reverse complement strand
AGAAGAGAAGACAGTAAGTAAAAATTGTAGCTTTGTATATATTTAAAATATTCCCATATTTTTACTTTTTTACTAGATAGAATTCAAACAGATAAAGCCCTCATTTTTTTTTTTTTTGCACCAGGGTTTTTAAATACCTAGCTAAGCCACTGCCTTCAGGAAAACACTTTTTTTCAAAGAGAGAGAGTTGACACAATTTTAAATCAGTAATTTTTTTCAATTTTTCTTCATTCCTTTATAACTGCAAACGGTTATTATGAATTTACTTTGATTTGTTTTGTTTCCCTTGAGTTTTTATCATATTAAAATAATAGTTTTATCATTAACATTTTTATCATATTATTCAAAACAGCATTTATTATTTGCTTTCCTTTACAAAGGAGGTAGTAAAAGTAATGTCCAGCTTAATGAAATCTAATTAAAAAAATTTTTATTTTGTAAATTTTCCGTGTTACATCAGCTAATTTTAAGATTTTCGTCAATATTTATACATATATTTCAATGGACTTTTATAGTACTTTTATGTTGATTAATATGCATCAATATTTGTTTTCTTTGTTTGAATACATCTTCCAAAAACACACTTTTCTATGCAAGAATAGTCTTTAAAGTTTAATTATTAGTGTAAACATGAAATTCCAAATATAGTACTTAAGGTAGTACTGGTATTGAAGTTTTTTTCAGACTTCAAAGTTTAATTCCTAAGTTTAATTCCTAGCATTGATATTTGACACTGATCGCACTTGCATTGAGCTATAGAAATAAAAATAAATAAAAAATATCTATAATATTTCTTTATTTTTGAAGGAATGGAAAATGTTAATGCCTGTGTGTGTAAAACTTGATTTAAATAATATAAAAAAATATTAATTGGAGCATGACAGTCTTAACGCGACTATTGCTGGGATGGGGACATTTTTCCTGGAAGCTCATATCAAGTAGGTGTCTGATACTTTCGATATCTTGTTTCACTAGCAACTGGTTCTTTCTTGAAAGTATACCGATCCCCAGTCTAGAATTCACTTTACTTTATAAATTCTCTGAATTTTTCTTTATGAAATTTTTGCCTTAATTTGTAGAATTATTCTTTGTTGAAAATTTCATTTACCTTTTTGTACAACGTTTGTGATGTTATTTATATTTGCACAATTCGTCATATTCTGAATATAATACTGTTTATGTCTTATATCATACAAAGATTCAAAAATTCAAATTTATCGTAACCAGATTATTCACAGAACATTTGGTTACTGAAATACACACATTTGTGTTAAAATTATTCTTACTTTTTGAGAAATATATTATTCTATAATACCCTACTCATATCGTAAAGCATTTGAAATTTACTTCAGATAATCGTAGATCAGATCAAGCATATGAACATGCAATTGCCAATGCAAGTATCGTCGCTGATGATTTGGGGGTGGATACTGATTTTCCACAAAGTCGAAACAGGCGTAAAAATAAATTGTTTCAAGATGAACAAACCGACGAACCAATCAACAATCCAAGACAAAAGTTTAAGGTTGAATTTTACAATATAATATTAGACTTTGCTCTTTATTCAATTTCAGAAAGGTTCAGTTAATTAAAAGAACATTCAATTACTATATACCTAATTTAAAAAACTGGAGTGACAATGAAATTTTAAGAAATGTGAAGAATTAGAACGAAAATTAACGGATACTAAAAATATTAATGAAAAGGACATAGATGGATTAAATTTTTGAAGAAATAAAATCTTTCCGATGTTTTACCAAAGAGGATATGTCACCTATTGATGTTTTAAATTATATTTATGAAAACAATCTTATCGATACATTTCCAAATATGTAATAGCTTTACGGATTTCTTTAACCCTGCCAGTTTTGGTGGCTATTGGAGAACGAAGTTTTTCAAAACTTAAAATTATAAAAAAAACTACATGCGATCTACTATGGCGCAGGAGAGATTATGGGACTGTCAATTATATCCATAGAGAGCGAAATTTTGTGTGGATAAATTAAATATAAAGGAAGTGATATGAGCATTTGTAGCTGAATCATTATTTGAATATATTTTCTAATTTTTATATTTTACTTAAAAATTTTATATCATTTTTGTTTGTTTCGTTTTTAAAATTTATGAAATAATAATAAAAAAAACAATAAGACAAACGTGTTTTAATATTATAATTTTAAAGCTTTCAGTTCGAAAGTCAAATTTCGAATACTATAAATGAGTATTTCTTATTTTATTTGTAGCACTTATAAGAGTGCAACAGAACCCATAAAGGGGCGCCGAATTTCAAATTAAACAAGGGCGCCTAATACCCACGCGGCGGCCCTGCTGCTGGCCACCGTAAATGCAACACCCTGAAGGAAGCACGCAGATAACATGAAATTTACAACATACATTACCGGAACTGAGATATGCAAATGATTAGAATTTCAGCGCAGAAACACATCACACACGCCGGTTGCGCCACCTCAAAGCGCTATTTAAGGCTTGGAGATTTCGACGATTTCAAGTACGGCAATTGTGTTTTTCTTGTGGTTTTTTCAAAAAACGATCAGTTATGTCTCGTAGAAAACAGCGATCAGCTTTTGATTAAGAATCCGAGTTCGACAGAGGAGGGATAGTGGCCTACGAGATTGTGGATTATCTTTCAGGGAAATCGGTAGTCGTGTTGGGCGAAACCAAACAACTGTAATGCGGATATGTGACCGCTGATGCAGGAGGGTACGACGGACCAACGTGGTCGATCGCATCCACCTCAGTGCACCACTTCACGTGAGGACAGGTAAATTGTGCGCATGGCAGTGACGTATCGTCAGTCACATCACGAACCATAGCATAGCACATTGAGTCTGTAACGCATCATTCAGTGTCTGCGCGTACCATTCGACGCCGTTTACAGCAGAGTGGTCTGTCCGCAAGACGTCCATTGCTTGGTCTACCCTTGACGAAGAACCACAGACGTCTCTGCCGCCAATGGTGCGGTGAAAGAAGGATGTGGGTGGCAGAATGGAATGAAGTGTCTTTACTGACCAGTGACGCGTCTGTCTGTAACACACAATGGTCGGATTCGAGTCTGGAAACACCGTGAGAGAGGATGCTGAACAGCTGCGTTATGCACCGCCACACTGGTCCTGCACCTCGTATTACGGTATGGGGCGGTATTGGATATCTCTCTCGCACTCCTCTAGTACGCATTGCCGGTACTTTAAACAGCCAGCTCTACATCTCCAAAGTGTTGGAGCCATTTGTCCTTCCTTACCTTTAGGGCTTGGCACAACCATATTTCAACAGGATAATGCTCGACCACACGTGGCATGCATTGTCCAAAGGTTCTTCGTCAATTACCAGATTGAATTGGCTTCCCTGGCCGGCTCGCTCTCCGGATCTTTTGCCTATAGAAAACATGTGGTCCATGGTTGCTCAACGATTGACCCAGATTACACCCCCAGCTGCCAACACCAGATCAACTTTAGCAACATGTGGAAGCTGCTTGGTCTGCTGTACCCAAGAACACATCCACAGTCTCTTTGAATCAATGCCGAGGCGTGTGCAGCGGTGATCTCCAACAATGGCGGCTACTCTGGCTACTGATTCTGGCAGGAACCACACTTCACAGAAGTCTATAAATTTAATCATTTGATACTTGTCAACATGTTGTCTGTAAAAAATTAAATGTAAAAAAACTTTTTAAGAACAAGCTTTTATTTAAACGCGCAAAAAAGAATAAAATAAACTTTTCCTTTAAAACTTTTTTTACTATCAACTTATAACGTCATTACACAATTTATATGATATAAAAGCTTGTCGCGAGATTTAAGTACTCATATTTACTTAGTTTGAATTTTTAAAAACCAAAATCAATCAGGTCAAGTTATTTATTTTACTTGTTTATCTACACAGGTAAATCTCGCGACAAGCTTTTATATCATATAAATTGTGTAATGACGTTATAAGTTGATAGTAAAAAAGTTTTAAAGGAAAAGTTTATTTTATTCTTTTTAGCGCGTTTAAATAAAAGCTTGTTCTTAAAAAAGTTTTTTTACATTTAATTTATTTTTTACTTTTTAGTTATCGCTGGACAGGTTTCTCAGCCTGTTCAACTCATTGAACGCTGGTTCGCCATCCCTGGTTTAGCTGAATTAATTCTCGCAAAATGGTATTAGACTAAAAACACAATTTTTTTAAATCCGTAATTTTTAAGCAATTTTTTTCAATCTTCATGCAGATTTTGGCTAACATTGTTCTACACACGAAAAAAAAGGTTTAGTGAGATTATCTTCATAAATGACAAAGTTATTAAATGTTTAATTAAAATTTTGACTATTTTTGAAAAACTTAAAGAATATATTATTTATTTGAAATATTTGAAGATAAGGGATGTATTTCTGTAACATATTAGAAGAAAATTTTAATTGTTTATTAAAAACTTCAAAAGGCATTTAAATATTTGTATTAATCAATAAAATGCTTAAGACTAAAAACGCATTTTGTAATCAAAAAAGAAAGTTTTATCAAATAATGATAATTTTTTGCTGGACATTGAATATCTTCTACGTAAGAATCTATTTTTTTTAATTGCTCAGATCATCTTTAGAAACTTGATTTTGAAAAAATCAATAATTAAATTCAAATAAAATTAACAGATTCTATTTGTAATTAAATTTAAGGACACATGTCGTAGTGTGTGTTTAGATTACTGGTGATAAAATGAGGTATATTTAAATTACTCGTAGGCTTAAAATTAGAAAATTTCTTTAAAAAATTACTTCATTTTATTGTAAAATTATTTTTTTAATCGAAAATATATTGCATTTCTAGATAATATTTTTCTCTTATTGTTTTTCTAGCGGATTCCTTTTTGATGGGTAAGATATATATAAAAATGATCTTTCCGATTCTGTAATTATTTTTTGTGTCTTGTGAGTTTCATAGATTAAAGTTAGATAAATTATTTAAAGAATTTCTTCAATACTCCATCTCAGTTTAACTTGGCAGCGTTGAGAAAGGTATACAATGTACCAATCTACTTGAAAAATAGCTCTACTTTTTTGTTTTGAATTTAAATCCAAGGAAATAGATAGAAATTTGTAAAAAAATTGCATACGTTGTAGAAATTAGATTGTTTTTACGTTGTAGAAATGTAATTATTTTTTAGACAAAGTTAATTAATACTGTCAATAGCGCAACGTTATGAAATTCCAGTTTGGCTGAAAACCGATTTTCGACGCCAACTTTTGTCATTGTTGTAACAATAAAATTATTACAACAATGCAGATATATCCAAGTTGGCGCCCAAAACTAGTTTAACGTTTTTAATTAATATCTTTTTAATTAATTGCAATATCGGAATATAAATGGTCAAAACATGCATTGTCATCCAAACTAAACGTGTATACAAAATTTTAGCTCAATGGGAGGAAGATATCAGCTTCAAAATTGAGTTGCAAGATTCCACCCGAACAAATTACATACATACATACATACATACATACATACATACATACATACATACATTGTAAGTTAAATAAAAGCTTTTAATAAAAATAAATTTTGTTGTGATATCTCTTGTCTTTCTTGGTGTTGCATTTACGGTGGCCAGCAGTGTGTATATACACTCAAGAGCCAAGACATTATGACCACCCCTACATTTTGCAGTGAACTCACCTGGATGACGTGGAAGGCACGTTATCAGGTGGAAGTGGTATTTAACTGCTTCTGGAGAGTCTGAAGAATCATTCTTTCACTTCTGTGTGTCATGGGAAAGGCTGCGGATCTTAACGATTTTGATAGAGGGCAGATTGTAATGGCTCGAAGGCTTGGAACAAGTGTTCCCGAAACTGCACGACTCGTGGATTGTTTGCGATCTACAGTTGTTAGTACTTATGCAAAGTGGATGAATGACGGTGAAACCAGCAGTAAACGACATGGTGTTGGACGTCCACACGCTATCAAAGAAAAAGGTCGTCGGAGACTGTCTCGCATGGTGAAGCAAAACCGGAGACAGACAGCCCAATACAATGCAGAGCCAAGTAGAATAGTATCGGAGCACACTGTTCAGCGGACACTGTTGGATATGGGGATACGCAGCAAACGTCCCATTCGTGTGCCTTTGCTGACCAAGCGTCATCGCCAACTGCGCCTGCGCTGGGCCCGGGAACATCGCGACTGGTCTATGGATCAGTAGGAGAGAGTTGCCTGGTCAGATGAATCACAGTTTGTCATTCATCACGCCGATGACCGTATCAGGATACGCCATCTTCCAGGTGAACAGTTGCTCCTTCAATGTACAGTAGGTCATACACAGACCGGTGGTGACGGTATTATGCTTTGGGGGACGTTCTCTTGGGCGTTTCTGGGACCCGTGGTTGTGGTAGAGCAGACCATGAACGCTACAGGGTATCTGAACATCATTGCAGACCAGTTGCACCCTTATATGGCCTCTGTTTTTCCAGTTGGAAATGGAATGTTCCAACAGGACAAAGTCACAAGGCTAAAATTGTGTTGGAGTGCTTCCAGGAACATGATGCTGAATTCCAGTTAATGTCCTGGCCGCCTAACTCACCGGATCTCATCGCTTAAACATCTGATACAATCTGTCTCCGGCCATCTACCAAGGACTTGTGGCATCCATGCCAACGCGGGATGAAGCTGTGTAGCGCGCCAAAGGTGCGCCAACTCATTATTGACAGGTGGTCATAATGTTTTGGCTCTTGAGTGTATATGTATGCATACAAAGGCTTTCCAAACCATAACATAATGTACCTTTACACATCACGTAAAAATATTTTTTATAACTGAATACAAAATCAACCGGAGTCTGAGTAAACGAAGTAAATAATGTATAACACTAGAGAGTATTTATAATATTCATTAAAATGGGCAATCTAACGACAGATAACCTGGTAACTTAAATAAAAACGAACACTAAGACACTGTTTACGACGAACACTGTAAAATAATTTTCGATGTGAAATTCTTACGAAAGAAAAAAAAGTATCACTTATACCTTATTCTTAGTTTCTGAATCCCGAGATTAGCTTAATCTAAAGTTTGATTATATTCTAGCATAAAATTTTCGACGTTTAGTAAGGAGAGTTCTTTGTATGATGCAAAAATGATTCCATGGAAAAAGAAATAAAAAATTGATACATTCCATTATGCTTTCTTCTCTCATTATGCTTCATTTAATTGAATACTCAAAAATATAGACCAAATTTTCATTTAAAATCCTTCATGTGCTTCTCCAAGTATTGTAATACTATTTCACTTGAAAAAAGCATGACAGATGTACGTTATTTACGACTTCGCTAAATGAAAATGAAATACATGGGAGGACTAAAGACAGCGATTAGTTACTTTATTGCTTCGTTGAAAAGTAAAACATATCTTCTTTTTTCCCTCCCTACAGCTAACGTAAGGTATACTGTAATAATAACAGTCATGAATTTTTATATCTTCCTAGCATTTTATCCGATTCTCAGTCTGACTTTTGTTTTTCTGTTTGTTATTTAGGTTTAAAAAGAAAATCCGCTGAAGAAAAGTATCACTTTCTTGTCACGGGAATTACAGCAAATAAAAAAAAATGTTTTTATTTGGTTATATTGGATCAAAGATATCCAATAACTGTATTAAAGTTTTGATTTTGAATGACTTTAGATCGTCAATTGGAAAATCGCTCAAAAATTCGATTTAAAAAAATGCAAAGTGAATTTTGAGAAAATCTACTTTAATGGCGTCACTCAGGCTTTGGGCCGTCTAGAAGCCTTGCCCCCTCTCCCCCCCCCAGGACGGAGCTGTACGTTACGTCACTGGATGTCACTGATTGTATCGCAGAAATTGAATCAGAAAATATAACAATAATTGTTGAATAGTCGTTTTAATAGTTTCTACTTCACCTTCGAACGGATTTGCGCTTGAACCTCAGTTTAGATAAAATGAAAATGGTTCAGAAAAATCCCAGTGCCTTCACTTCCATCGTGATCCATCGGCAAAGACATGACGCCAATCAGGCTGAGGATATCTGATATTTATAGTTTCTAAGGCGGTGGATTTTAAAACTGTATAAAGAAAAATTTCTTTCATACCACTTGTGTAAGATCAGTTCTTCTTTTACCAAGGGTTCAAGTGGAGGTGGCATAGTTTCCGGGATGTTAAATTGTTCTCTGATTTTCACTATTTTTTAGAAAAAAAAAACTTCTTGTGTTTTTAGTCCTCTGTTATACACTGCTGGCCACCGTAAATGCAACACCAAAAAAGACAAGAGATATCACAACAAAATTTATTTTGTAGATAACTTGCTGACCAAGTATCAAATGATTAAATTTATAGACTTCTGTGAAGTGTGGTTCCTGTCAGAATCAGTAGTCAGAGTAGCCGCCATTGTTGGAGATCACCACTGCCACACGCCTCGGCATTGATTCAAAGAGACTATGGATGTGTTCTTGGGGTACAGCAGACCAAGCAGCTTCCACACATTGCCAAAGTTGATCTGGTGTGGCAGCTGGGGGTGTAATCTGGGTCAATCGTTGAGCAACCATGGACCACATGTTTTCTATCGGCAAAAGATCCGGAGAGCGAGCCGGCCAGGGAAGCAATTCAATCTGGTAATTGACGAAGAACCTTTGGACAATGCATGCCACGTGTGGTCGAGCATTATCCTGTTGAAATATGGTTGTGGCCAAGCCCTAAAGGTAAGGAAGGACAAATGGCTCCAACACCTCGGAGATGTAGAGCTGGGTGTTTAAAGTACCGGCAACGTGTACTAGAGGAGTGCGAAAGTGATATCCAATAACACCCCATACCATAATACCCGTTGCAGGACCAGTGTGGCGGTGCATAACGCAGCTGTTCAGCCTCCTCTCTCCACGGTGTCTCCAGACGCAAATCTGAACATCGTGGTGTTGCAGACAGATGCGTGACTTGTCAGTAAAGGCAATTTCATTCCATTCTGCCGCCCACATCCTTCTTTCATCGCACCATTGGCGGCGGAGACGTCTGTGGTTCTGCGTCAAGGGTAGACCAAGCAATGGACGTCTTGCGGACAGACCACTCTGCTGTAAACGGCGTCGAATGGTACGTGCAGACACTGAATGATGCGTTACAGACTCAATGTGCTGTGCTATGGTTCGTGATGTAACTGAGTTATCCGTCACTGTCATGCGCACAATTTACCTGTCCTCACGTGAAGTGGTGCACTGAGGTGGATGCGATCGACCACGTCGGTCCTTCGTACGCTCCTGCATCCAATGGTCACATATCCGCATTACAATTGTTTGATTTCGTCCAACATGACTACCGATTTCCCTGAAAGATAATCCACAATTTCGGTAGGCCACTATCCTTCCTCTGTCGAACTCGGATACTTGATCAAAAGCTGATCGCTGTTTTCTACGAGACATAACTGATTGTTTTTTGAAAAAACCACAAGAAAAACACAATTGCAGAACTTGAAATCGCCGAAATCTCCATGCCTTAAATAGCGCTTTGAGGTGGCGCAACCGGCGTGCGTGATGTGTGTCTGCGCTGAAATTCTAATCATTTGCATATCTCAGTTCCGCTAATGCATGTTGTAAATTTCATGTTATTTGCGTGCTTCCTTCAGGGTGTTGCATTTACGGTGGCCAGCAGTATATTTATTATAATTATTTCGATTATTATTTGATGGTAATTGAATTAACTTCGAATAAACACAAAGCCTTCTGCTGAATAATTGCCTCAATTTGCAAGTTTTTAGTAAGTATCAACATAGCATTTATAGGTATTGTTTTAACAGCTCCTGCAATTAACCTTATGGCTTGGTTTGGGGCAATCAACAAAGAAACCATCTGTGCTTTAGCACATGTAATAAGTGTTTCGGAACTAAGACATATTCGGTTTTATATACACATTCTAAGCAGTGGCGTAACGGAGAATATTAGGGGCCCTGCTGCAAATCAGTTTTTGGGCTCGTAGCCCAAAACGTACATTGCGTCAGTCAAGCTTTGGGGCCCCCTAGAGTCCCTGCCCCTCACAGAGCGGGATTGTACGTTACGCCACTGACTCTAAGTCAGATTTAGGGTATCTCTAACACAACTTCGCTTTGCTGCAGCTACCCTTTTCAAGACCGACGAATTTTTCCTAACATTTCTTGTGATATAAGACTTACTCAATATATATATATATATATATTATATATATATATATAATTTTCTCTAAATAAATGGAAAAATACTAAAAAAATTTTTTTTTTATTATCTTTTATTTTTGAAAAAATTAGTATCTCTTGGAAAAGACATAGGGACAAAGTGACAACAGCATATTAATTTAGAATCTTTCATTAATCTTAATTTATTATAAATAATTCTTGTGCAAAGATCTGAATTACAAAATACTCAACATCTTAATGTATGATGCTTTGATATTTAATATTATGGAATAAAATATGTATATTTACTAGCATTTTATGCATGCCATAAAATAATTCGAAACACTGTATCTTCTTGTATGCTTAGTAAACATTTATAGGCTGTGCACCTCATTCTTACCGAGTTTTATTTGCAGCCAGGCATTTTGCATCGGTTGAGGAATATCTAGAAAATGTAAATTTTGTTTCATCTTCAAATGATCTGATGGCAAAGGCCTTTTTGAATTTCTTTTCCTTTTTTGAGGTGCTAGAGGGATCATGTTCCGATGTGTCATACTTCATGAGCCGAACTTCTGAGTCATGTTAGAGATATTTCTGTATTTATTTATTTTTTTAAATTCTGAATGCAAGATAATCAAAATTTAGTGTACTCATTATTGCCTTATGCCATCGATATTCAATCTAAATCACATCTATTGCCAAATATATAAAGTGCAATGTAATTCCAATGGTCCACTTTTTTTGTTCGGGCATAAATTCTGTAATAACTTAGAAACGCTATTAATGAAATCAATTCCATTTATGTACACAAAATAATTTTAAACTATAGAAAGGTGATCAACAAAAATATAGTCATATCTGTCTTAGTACACTTTTGTTGAGGAGATATTTTCCCATGGGTAGGTGAAGTAAAGACGATTGACTTGCTGTCAAACTATTTTACTACACAAAGATGGCCACCATTTCTGACTTTCATCAACTTGTGATAGCAGTCGGTTCCTGCTTACATCTGACCCCCCCCCCCCCCTTGTCTACCTGTAAACCCGGCTAGTGGTGTGGGAGAAACTGAATGATTCACAGACATGATTTCAATCTAATCAATTTATTAATTCCAAATATCAATCAGACACAAAACAAATCTAATTAAGGTAGATAATTAAACAGTAGAGCGCAGAGGTGAGATTCTATAACACGGGAATACTACTACAGACCATCAACTGAATCTAAGATAGCTTAAATACTCTCAAATACAACGACATCGCACACTAAATAAGCTAACTTCTATTTAATCAAGCGCACTATACCTGTACTTTTTATACATCGGATCTTACACTGAAAACTTGCAGGTGATCTCTTCGGCTTGATCAATCTCGTGGGATCCACGCTTTGTAATCTTTTTCCTGGACAACTCCTCTAACTAATTGCACTCTCTTTCAATCTTCAACTATCCACTAACTCGCAGACTTTATGTTGCCAACTCCAACGTGCCAACTCACAAACTCACGAAAACAGAATTTATATAATATACTTCATTTACATAATCACATTTCCTTACTCGATGAAAGTTGGTTGAAATAAATATTTTCCTTAAAGAGTCATGAAGGGATTAGTACAACCGCGTACAGATCCGTCACAAACTGAGTTCCGACCTTGTCTTTGAATTTTAGTATACATTTTAAAGAATATTGGAAGCTATAGTATTCATACTTTGGCAGTGTGAGTTTTGTAAAGAAGAAAATATAATAAATGAATTAATGTGAAGTATCTGTACATATTTAAAGTGTTTTCACAATTTGTATCATTTACTTAATCAGAACAAAAGTTAATTTTTATATTTATTCGGGACTTCCTAATATTGATATTTTCAACTTTAACAATAAAAAATAAATTTATTCTACTTATAAATAAGCAGAAAAATAAGTCCAATTATTAATTATAATATGTGCTAAGCTGAAATATATATCCTAATTATAGTTTCAAGTAAGGCGTCTCAGGACTCTTAACATGCATCTGTGCACTCGAAAAAAACATCATTCTTCAAACCAATGTAACTTAGCAATAAAACAAAACAATCATTTGAAATTTTTATCACATGATAAGCATATATATTTACATTACTTTTCAAATTTTCAGGGAATTGGAAATAAAAATTAAAAAGTTATAAAGAAATAAAAATTGGACAATTTTTTAAAAATATGAAAATTAGTATTTTACACCGCGCAGGATTCTGAAGTACAAAATTGATCAACATTTACAAAATTAATTTTACTTGGTACAAAAATGTTCACTTTCGAAGTTATACTAACTTTTAAGAAATTTAGAGAGAAAAAAATATTTTTTAAATACAATTATAACAAACATTTTAAAATTTTAAGAAAAAAATAAATTTAAATTCAAATAAAAAAAATTCTATTAAATGTTTTTTGAAAATTTTAGTATAAGTTATAAAAAACCTCATTCTGAACACGTGAATGAAATTTCAAATTGATATGATAAATAGTTTCTGAGAAATCCTGCGCGCAAGCTAAAATTTGTTGTTTTGAGAAAAATGAAGTTAAAGATACGAAAGAGATTGGGTTTTTGTTTAAATTTCAATGGTTATTTCTCAATAACTTCAGAAGTTTTTACAGTATCAACAAAATTTTGGTATTAAAATGCTCAGAAATGTTGCGGCTTTAACATATATTTTCTTCAAAAAATTGAAAAATTTGCAATTTAAGAGTCCTTAGAGGCCTTGTGATTTTGACAGTGGTTACCTATTCTTTCCTACTGCAGACATCAAAATAATGTCGTTCTAAATCAAAAGAGGAAATACTTGAATGTAAAACTAATAATGCCATGTAAAAAAGGTATGTTTAAAGAATTCAACACAGTATGTTTAATAACTTTCTACAATATAAATAATAAGGCCTATGAGCACACACTTACCACTGAAAATGCGCGTATTATTTTTCCTTTCGGAAAACAGCATTTTCATTTGACTGTCAACTGTTATGAATAAAAATCTACCTAAAAATTTTTTTTTTGTGAACTATCATCCAATAACAATAAAATTAACTAACTTTGAGAAACAGTGACGTCTTTTATTAAATTTGGTGGCATTTTTTGAAAGCTCTGTTTATTACGTTCTACAGGTAATGCTGAAACTGAAGAGGACAGTATAGAACAGATTATTTGATTGTATCTAATTAAAATGATTAAAAATGAAATTATTTGAAATTATTTAAACTTCCATAAAGAGAAATAAATGTTATAAAATATTATTATTAGCAAATAATTGTGTATTTAGGAGGCATTTTTTTTATACATAAGACGGTGAGGAGTATGTATATGTTAAATCTTGCCAGTACATTGTTCCACAGATGTTTTATTCATACATTTCTATAAACATCGAAATTAAAGTTGCCTCTTACTATTTCTCAGTCATCGCATTATCCCCCTCCCTCTTGATCCCTTCTACAATAGTTGAATAGTGAATTATGCCAGTGCAAAGAGACTTCCTGGACTTCTTTTAAATAAGTATCAATTTACCTTCCCAAATAAAATATTTTCAAGGTTATGTTTGTATTTCTCAAATTGTACGCTTCGACAATGGGAAAGAAAAAACATTTAAATGGATTAACAACATTTTATTCTATTTAATTAAAAAGCAATCGATGTAGAAGAATTAGAACTACATTGGCAAATAACTTTGGAGTTATTTTTCTGTTCAGAGCTTCGATCCCATTTGCAAAATGCCTTTTCCCGTGAAATAGGTTTGTTTTTAGGTAAAAGTAATAGAGTTTCTGGAGTATTTTGATTGGCCCACCATTTATCCACTTTGAAATCGCCTTTAGAAGCTGATTTCTTTTCACAAACTCCAGACTGAAAAATAGAAGCGCAGCAGCATACAACGGTACTTGAAAACAAAATAGAAATTCCTATTAATATCAAAACTTCTCTCCAATTGAACAAATATCGGCTGGGATCTTCATAATGGATAGAATATTTCTGATGCCTTTTATTTCTTTCAATGCGAAAGCTGGGTATGCCTTTCTTTGTAAAGTTTAAATTCAATAAAAAATTACCTAAATCTCGAAGCTCTTTATGTTTTGCTTTGGTCAAGTAATTCTTTTTGGATTTGGTTTGCCGTTCTAATTTCTTGTGCCTTCTATGAATACGAAAATTCTTTTGCTGTCTAATGTAATCATTTTTTTCTTCATGGGTAGTTTTGTGTTTTACGTGACGTAAGTCAGATTTGCTTCTGAAGTCGGGATTTTCTGGTGAAATATAATTGTCTATCAACTTCAGGAATTTTTTATTCTGTATTTTTCGAGGTGTTACATTGAAATTTTCTTCAGTATTTCCAGGGTAAGATATATCCCCCTGCAAAACATCATTGTCATTACTTATTTCTTCGGTGGCAGAAAATACGGGAGATTCTCCATCTAAAATGCATTAAGAAGTTGTAATACATTTCTATGAAATATTCATGATAAAAATATTTAAGAAAAGAATATAATAAATGATTTACACAAGATTTTAAAACAGATCAAATTATTTAAAAGTTGTATTATTTAAAAAACACACACATAAAATATCTTGGTTGCTAATTTTAAAATATTGTATCATTTTAATATATATACATAATATATATTAATATGTAATAATTAATATTTAATATATAATATTAATATACGTATATATGTATATAATATTCACATTTAGAACAGTATACTTTTGTTTTTGATGATTTTTTTGGCATTGTATGGTTTCAGATGTTATAATTAATACATTTGAGATTCATTACATGTCTTTACTAATTGTTCTAACACGATTACTTATTTTGTTGATTCAGATTCTAGTTAATCTTTTTATAGATTATGATTTTTGGACGTGACGTTACTGAAGACTAAAGCAAAAACCAAATTGTTAATTTGAAACGAAGGCGGTAAAAATTTGTAGAGAAAATACATTTTTTGATGATATATTCTAATTACATCCAAAATATCTGGGATTCATCCAAGATCAGGTAATCTTTGGTCATACTCATATAAAAAATTTGGTTTGTAGAGGCAAACAGAGATTGAAAATTTTAAAATATATTTCTAGCAGAGACTGGGGAGCGGATGCTTGGACCCTTAGAAATACATATATTGCTCTCATTCAACCTATCCTTGAATATGGTGTACAGGTCTATCAGGTTGCCTCTGTTAGCAACCTTGATAAACTAGAAAGGGTACAATTCTCTACAGCCAGAGTCACAACTGGTCTCCGCAACAGCTACCCGAGGGATATTGTTTTGTATGAAGCTGACTTGCAGCCTCTCAAATTACGAAGCAGATTCCTGTTGGCTAAATATTTTGCCAAGCTCATCAGTTATGGAGACCAGCCTCTTGTTTTGTACGCAGTTGGCCCAACAATCATCACCTTAAGAGAGAAAGTCCACTTAGCTATGCTGAAAGCGAGGGATGGTTACATAATGAAGTAGAGTATGTCTCTCTGGCCCGCACTATGGATGTTGCTGCGTCGTTCTATGAACGGATCTTTTTTAACACCGAATTATCCTCTCAAACACTAACAAGGGCACTCATCATCCAGAGTATCTTAGGTAGCTTTCTTTGGAGACTATTCATAAAGTCCCGTGTGATGCATTACAGATCTATACTGATGGCAGCATGGGAGTAGGCACTGTTTCGGGAAGTGGGATTTTCATCAAAAAGGGGAATGGTATTAGGATCTGCAAAGAAATCCTGACTTCTTCTCAGTATTTCGGGCAGAACTCTTAACTATTGAGGAGGCTTTGAAGTTTTGCTATACTGAGAGTGTCAGCACAGATATTTGGATATTGAGTGATAGCCGAAGCTCTATTCAGCATCTATCTGAATGGTGGAGGCATGGTGACAGAACGACAACGAGTATTATACAGTTATTAAATAGCTTGAATGCTAATGTTAAGATCTTTTTTCAGTGGGTACCATCGCACGTGAATGTCTATGGGAATGAGATTGCAGATGGTTTGGCCCGCAAGGGCAGTCATAAAGATTCTACGCATGGTGGCCGCCTTACTTTTTCAGAAATTGCTACTCGGGTCAAACAACATATCAGTTCCTCTTGGAGGTAGGCCCCCGTGCATGAATGGTATGAAGGAAATCGCCCTGGTGCTGCTTTACTTGAGACAAGCAGTAGGCCAGATAAAACTACTCTTGCTAGACTACGAAGTGGACATACTCGAGCTCAACGGCATGTGGATGGTGTTAAAGTTTACCCTTCTTGTCCAAAATGCAATGCGAACCAAGCCGCTCCTGCCCACATCTTTGCTTGCATTGGATGCCATAATAACCAGCTGTTCTCAGGTCCAACTACAGTTCTTGATTGCTTAAAAACGCACGGGTTCATGGACTTGATCTAGATGTTTCTGTAGGTCAAGTGGGATAAGAAACAACAACACATATCTTAATTCATATAATCATAAAAAAGATTTTAACCAATATAGAAACTAATTTCTTTGTCTATAAATATATTTCAATGGGAATTCTAATGTTATTGTAGATATTCCTTTTTCTGACTTCAAATTGAATGCAGAATAATTACTAGTAGAGATTTTACAAACTAAGTTTGATAGCTACCGTGTATTTTATGTATGGAAGAGAAAAATATATTACTCTCTTTTATAAGTCATTTTAAAATTTATTATTCTTTTGCTAGGAATTCCAAGCAAGGAAATAAAGGTGCATAGTATTAATTATTAATTCAGAGAAATTTTTCTTATAGTCAATGCATAAAATATTTTTAAAATGAATTCTGATTTTTGTTGTAAATTTTTACACTGATAACTCTACTTTCCGAAACAGCCACCTTACCAAGTTTTCCTCTACTTCATGAATTTCTACTTTATTGCTTGTATTTAAGTTTTTCTTAAATTAAAATGTGTTATATTAGACATAAATTTTATTCTGTTCATTTTTAAACAACATAAAAAGGGGGGGCGGGAACGCACACAAATTTTGATGTAATTGTAAAAATGAGTTCATTGATTCAGGATAATTTTAGGTCATATAATCCCATAGAATACAATGCCACCAAGGTTGTGATATTTAAACCGTTCTTAGGAGAACAGTCGAACATAGTAGAATATTATAAAGCCCTGAACATTTGGGAGAGATTGAGACACAATTTAAGAACATTTATTGTAGTCATTTTCAACTAATTACATTATTCGACAAATTTTGAGAATATAGATATTTTTCAGAATAATTTATAATGAATTCAGAATATGTATCATTTACAATCAAAGAAACAGAATTTAGTTGAGCACTATTCAATTTTTGTTTTGAAAAATAATGAAAATATGCACGTAAAGAGCTTATTTTAATTCACTGGTGTGCAACACTTAAGCAACTACGTAAATTTAAAGCAGAAATTCAAGAAACTGCAGAAAAGAGGTTATTGCGATCAGTAAAAGGAACCCACAATTTAGTAGAAAGGTGATGCGTATGCAGATGTCAGGAACAAAACGTCATGAGTGACGTGAGTGCACGTAAAACGAGTGAGGTCGGCGCGTGCAGCTCAAGACTACGATAAAAGGAAAAGCAGGGGCGCAATTAAAGACATTCGCTGCAAGTGCGTTCTTTCGTGAAATATGGCTAGAAGAAATTATCTGGTTGACTTCACACGTGGAAGAATGATCGAAAAGCTGGAGGAGGAGCGCAGTTTGATCAGTGTAGCTGAAGAGTTCGGAATCAACAAAAGTGTCATTTCGCGGGCTTGGAAAGCCTTCCAAACTTTAGGAACGGCTGTTAGAAAGGTTGGTGGTGACCGCCTTCGGAAAACAACTGAAGTGGATCATAAATCATCCTGCATGCAAAAGGAGTCCAATGCCAGTCAGCAAGCACCATTGCGTATCAAATGTGTATAGCAAAAGAGCAACAAATGTCGTGGTTTACTGTGGACAGACGTCTTCATAAAGGTGCTCTATTCGCCCACCGTCCTGAATGCAGCAGCATCGCTTTGAAAGCTGGCAATCAGTGGTACCATTTAGAGTAGTTTAAGGAGCACTAAAACCGGATATCTCATCAATGGGATCCTGCCCTCTTTGCGGATGAGAGTCATTTCAGTTTCACAAGCGATTCTCAACCCCAATTGGTTTGGAGAGAAGTCAGGACACGGTTTCATTTCAGTAACATCGCAGAATGTTACCGTTACGGTGGAGTTGTCGTCTGGGGAGGTATTATGCTGAACGGGAAGACAGAGCTTCACGTTTTCGATAGAGGTTCTGTAACCGGACATCGCTATTGTACGGAAGTGGTCCTTCTCAATGTGTGTCTGTTCCGAGGTGCTATTGGACCAGGCTTCTTTTTTATGGATGGCAATGAAGGACCACACCAGACTGCTGGCGTTCAGCAGTTACTGGAAATTGAAGATACACCTTAGATGAATTGACCAACGTTCTTCCATGATTTAAATCCCACAGAATATGTGTAGGATGCTTTGAGAAGACGTCTTGTGGCACGATTACATCCCCCGGGGAACACCGAACAACTAAAACAGATGCTAATTCAGGAATGGGCCCTCTTATCCTAAGAACTGGTAGTGTGAGGCAACCATTGCAGTAAGGGGAGGGCATACCCCATATTAAGGAACAACTGCTTGGTTGTTCTTCCTCTTAGACAAACAATCATGTGTAACAATACTATGCGAAAATAAAGCCTTTTTTTGTTTGATTCCATACTATATGCATTGTATTCAATTTTGCGCAACTATGCTTCCGTCATCGTTTAAATACAAAAGACTGTGTCTCATTTCTGAATTTCATGTGTCTTAATTGATTTCTCGTGGAGTTATGACAAAAAAAACTGTTGCTTAAGTTTTGCACACCAGTGCAGAAATATATTCACATGTCCTTCAGTAAAGGGTGTAAACTCTCTCTTCTGAGGTTATATTATGAGTTTTTTATGCTCGCTGTTCGTTAAAATTATGACTGAGATGAGCTTGAGAATTCTGTTCTATTCACCTTTCAAAAAGTTTTTGACTTCCTGTAAAGTTAACATTAGCAACATTTTTGCTAAGTTTCCAACGCATACTTTACGAGTACTAAGTTTCTAGAATACGCAATTCATATCTCATCACTCACTCAGTATCTTCATCTTTTTAGGTTTCAGAGATTTCTGGTGTTCTGTTTGGGTGAGCATATTATCATCCACATGCACTACATTTTATCACAAAAAATGCCGTGGAAAGACGAACATGGCTCGGAAAGTATGTATAGTATTGTAACATTTCTATTGTTAGTATTTAATTCCAGTAATTTAACAACCATACACAGTTCACTGACCCTAAAGCAGTCTTTTGTCTTAAAAAGTGCTATACCGAAAGATAGTTGATCCTTCTACACAGTCAACACTTAAATTACAAAATTGATTGAATCACGCAACACTGCAACATGTTATGAGTAATTGTTTTAAAATATTTGCTGGAGGAATCGCCAGGCAGAATATTCAAACATTTTTGCACAGTGGGAACGTACATAACTAAAAAAAAGCATGTGTTCAAATAATTCTGATATCTTACAAAATGTGTAATGTAATCATATCGCCATTCTCCGTTATTTGCTTCTTTTTTATTATTATTATTAAAGCTCGCTTGTTTTGTTCGGTGAATACTCGGCTGCAGTGAAAAAGATAAAATTGCGTATGCTTAGAAGGACGAGTTTCACCAAGTTTATCTATAAGGGAGAAAAAGTTATAAGAGAATGCTTTATCGTGACTTTAGATCAGAGGTGAGGAACCCACAGCCTTAAGGTCTCATATGGTCTCCGTGAGTTTCTTGTGCTGCCTTCATAAAAGCTGGCACTTCTATTAATATTTAACTATACAGATTACAACATTTTGTAAATCAGTGGAATTAAATAAAGAAAGGCAGGAATGTATGTATGTTTCAATGACTGCTTGTGGGAATAGCCAATTGAATAATTCAAATGTTAGAACGTCTTCTAGGGCAACATGACAACACTAACACACAAGCTCAAGTACAGGAAAAATTAAGGCCTCACGTTATGAAATTTGGTCCAAATATTATACATATGTATATTATATATGCTTACATAAATAAAAATACCATCAGTAACCAACAAGCTACAATAATATCTATCAATTTAACAAATTTAAAGAAAAATAACAATCTATGATGAATGTTACAACAAGTTTTACCCCTACGTGAATACAAAAAATATTTTATGTTGTAATATTTTATGTCAAACAATAAATAATTGATTTAATTTTTTTTGTAATATTTCTATACAATGCACAAAAATGTTAAATTTATACAAGAACTATAATAATTTCATGAAAGTCACATTTATAAGTGCATGAACTTATGCTACCTCCTTTTTTTCTTCTTAATTTACATGTGGCCTCTAAGAGTGAAAAGATTCCCCTCATATGCTTTATAGATTCAGTCATTTTTTTTAAAGCATTACCTTTCAAAATTACATTTTTTTTTGTAGGACCTTTTTACTCATAAATGTTTTTAAGCTTAGTCAATGCTTTGTTAATGTTTAAAAGCTATTAACTCGAGCAACTTCTTTTGGTTCAGAAATAAAATATATTAAAGTACTTTTTAATCCTAAAATTAATAAAATGTCTCAAAGATAAAAAAAATTATTTTAAAACAATCATAATTTTTACACATAACTAATAAGTTAGTAACATAATAATGTAATTCATAATTCTTTTGCAAAGTTTATTTTTTTGTCTTACCTTAAAAAAAGAGCTTTATTCGTGGTCATATCTTCGAACTGGTTCAACATCAAGAGGTGAAAAGAATAAAGCTATTCTACCCAGATGACGACAAAAGCAATAACGATTACATCAGTGTCAGTTTAAGCTCATTTCGGGCCCAGGGTGCAAAAGATTTACGAGCCCCCTTGGCCCTGTTGGATCCAAAGATGGGCTCTGGGATCCTGTTAAGTCCAGTTTATCTGAGCTCTTCCAGGTCCCGGGTCCCTGGGCGCCCTCCGCAAGCGCCCAATGGATAAACCTGCACTGGATTACATTGTATCAGCTATTGAAGATAATCGGATAATTCTATGCAAGAATTGCGTTGCTACCCTAGAAAAAGATCCTGAAATAATTCTTAATATAAACTAAATATTTTCTAGACCTAGCTTAATTAAATACAATATTCTACCAAAATAATCACTTCAGGCTGTGATGGGCATTTTCGAACGCTTACGAAGCATATTGGATTTCTCGCGGATTGAATGATTATCAACATCATTCTGATGAATTGGAAAAATCCCGTCGGTTTTTTGGTTCAACGTTATAGTATTGTACTGACAAAATATTATCTGGGAGGAAGGTTAATGGAAAAAGTTACGAAAAAAATATTTTCTTTTCTTTCAATATACAAGATGTCTATTCTGTTTTGCGAGTTAACTTTTTGAAAAAACCATCATATGATTCGTAAAATCAAGAGGTTTTAGGGACTGAAAACATACAAAGCTGAGAGCAGTGCAGGTTTATGCACTGGGTGTTTGGAGTAGAACCCCGAAGGATCCAGCTAAGTTGGACTTAAGCGGATCCCCCCCCCCTTGGATATGACACTGCCAAGGGGACCCGCACATTTTCTGTATCCAGGACCCAAAATCAAAATGAGCTTAAACAGGCACGGGTTGAGAGCTACGAAAAAAAGTTCTAATCATAGGGATTCTCTATAAATACATTTAACACATAGACAAGGTTCAGATTTGGTTTAAACCGAGAAAAACAAATTCACAGGGAACACATATTGCGGTAATTAAGGCTGTACGTATTCAATTTGTTCTTTAGCAGAAATATGCTTGTTTTTTTAAGTACAGTAAAGAATTTTGGTTTCTCATAATGATACTATTTTACGGTTACAGATCTTTAATCTATTTGATTCCGTTTTAGTAACAGACATAAGCAAATACGAAAACCTTGGGAAAGGGAAATTCACGTTTTTATCAAAAACCATATGCAATGAGTTAATCACGGTATTGGGTCAAAGAGTTCACGCGTTGAAAGTATAGCACAATTAAATTTTTTCGGATATTATACCTTTATTCAGTCGACTCTACATCGGATTTTACGCATGCAGACCAGCGCTTTATGTAATTATTCGATATATAAAAGATAAACAGCTTATAGAATGTTTCCTGACATTTTTGAGTTAAAAACTTATCACATAGCTATTGAACCGGCAGAATAGACACTAGAATACCTTGGAAAAAGTGTGTCAGCCGAATTAGTCGATGGTGTTATACACAAGTACGGAGAATTTTTTTACATGTGAGATAATTTATATCGAACGAAAAAGCAGATAACAAAGAAGTATCGTGTTGAAATGTATCAAATTATTTAGCACCTTAATGACGCAATATTAAATAAATAAATAAAAAAAATTGCAATTAGCTAGTTTTAAATTTAAAAACTTGTTTTAAAAAATCAAAGTTCAGCTATAATTTTGTGCGAATGAGCATCAAGCTGTCTAATTTTATGTTTCATAATCGTCTTGAATGGTAGAATGTTGCAGGAGTGCCTGTTTCCCGCAGGGAAACTTAACCTCCAATCACTTGGGTGAATGAATGACTTTAGTTGGCTTATTTTTACAATCTTAGCCCAAAGAAGAAAATAAATTTAGTTTTTGAATAAAAATTCTGTAATTCGCGCTAAGCAAAAAAAGTACATTTTTAAATAAAACTTCTTGAAAAAGTAATATCAAGTTGAATTAAACATTTATTTTATCTGAAAATAAAGAATTTAAACAAGCATTATTTAGTAGAATTGATGGAAGACTTTCTTCTTGTACGTGGGTGTGTATTATACCAAAGAGCTTTCCATTAGGTTTCGTTTGAAACTTACGAAATGACTTAATTCACTTTAATTGACTCTATCGTTCAAAAGAGAATCAGTGCAAAATTGTATTTTAAGAAGAATTTCGTGATATTTTAGTTGTGATTTTTTTGCATGAGTAACTAAATGAAATATTTGTCAATTTGAATAAAAACTTGATGGTTTATGGTTGATGCTTGATGGTTAAAACTTGGCACTATTTAATTTCAAAGTTATTAGCATAATTATTTTTTAAAATAAGAAGAAAGGAGTAACTTACCTGAAATGTGATGCAAATGCAAACGTTTGGTCTGAATGGAAAATACCTGAGTTAATATGAAGAAAAATATATAAAATAGTTTCATTCAACACAGAGATAACACTAAAAAATTTCGAAATATATCATTGAAATAATATTCTTCTAGAAAGCAAGTCCTGTTTGGAATTAAAATAGATTATTTCAATGAAATTCACGGATAATAATTTTGATATTCAGAAACCTTCATAATCAATTGGAAAATGTATGATTTTAGTTGGGAAAAACAGAACTCTCTAGAGAAACCTGTGCCACTCACTGATAAAAAAAAAATTATTTTTCCCATAATGCCTCTTGTTTATGTCTACAAGATTGGTTTATGTCAAGCCACGTCACGGTAGTGGTGGATGCCAGCTCTTCACGCCGACTTGTTAGCTGGTTAATTCGTTATTTGTAAATCAAAATGAATGTTTTTCGATTAGCGGGTGATTTGTCTCATCTTTTGGCTATTATTATTTTGCTTCTCAAAATTTGGAAGACGAGATCATGTGCAGGTAAATCGAATGTTTCTGTGTTGATATTTGTCCTGACGTGTATCTAAAACTGTGTTAACCGGCTGCCGGTTTGTAAGGGTACTGTTTGATTTGATTTTGATTTTCATTAATTAATTATCACTGTTTGTGCTATATGATCCCATTTAGAAGCTCATTGAATTTGTATGTGTATTATGCTTAATATTCTTATCCACTCAGAACTTGAACCTATAATACATCTTAGGCTTAAGTTAAAACATTGACTTGGCAGTTTCAAATGTTAAAGCATCTGCTTTTTCTCTAAATTTTTTTCCTCATTTTCCGATTTTTTGGCTTATGTTATTTTGATTGTAAGTGTTTCATAAATTGCTGATTGGTTATGTCTTTCAAAAACAATCAATGAAACGATTCAATTATTATTTACTATACAAATTGAATCTATTGAGAATGGGCGTGTTAGTGTAGTATTTTAACTATTTCCTGTATATTGAGTATATTGACATTTTCAAAATTTTCTAAAATGTCTTAATATCGTTGTCCCTTTTACCTTTTAGCCGTATGAGGGTTGCAGGAGATATTTTGAAACCCCAATTCTCACACTGTGCAAATAATACAAGTAAAAACTGTGTGAAAATATATTAAAAAATTTATTCATTTGTAAATTATTTTAGAATATAATGTACTAAATGTGCACTGTTTATTGCTTTTTGCTCTGTTTTATGGAATAAGTAATTGTGAATTTACTGTTATTGAATTGATTGCATACTTACAATTATTGAAAACAGAAATATAAAACTGCTGTATATACTTATTGTAGTATAAATTTACAAAGTTTAAAAAATAGGATTTTAACTGGACAAGAAATAACTTTAAATGCACTAATATTTCTATCATGATGTATTTTGAAGTATTTCATCTCAAAAATTGATCTTTGTCAAGATTATATCCTCTAGTTATTTGCATGGTTAAAAATTTCTAAAATTGATTTTTTTCCTGGAAAACATTTTTTTTAATTAAATGCATTGTTGAATTTCAAAAAGATGTTTATAATTTTGAAGCTTTAAATTTTTTTGTGTGAAATTGTTGATATTTAAACAATTTATTATCTTTAAATTTTAAACTTGGAAAGTTCGTTTCTCTAAAAATTGGAAGCTTTTGCAACTTGTCATAGTAACAGAATTTTTACAAATGTGGCTTTGTGACTTCAAAAATTAGGAATATGTTATTACATAGTGAATGTGAAGAATTATTATATTTTAGTAAACAGCCTGTTTTCAATTTATATAAATGGAAAATGTTTTGCTGATGGCCCATTTATATAGAATATTGTTAAATTTAAACACCTACATTGTATTTTCTTTTTTTAAGATAACATTTTAATAAAAACTTGTATTTAATGTAACAAATTTTATATATCTTAGACTTAAGTGTTGATGTTAAACATTAAAAATTTCTCTTTTACCTAAATGGTTTTAAGTCGTTAAGAAATTTATACATTATTTTAAAGTTGAATTTGCAAATGTCTTTTTTTCTTTAAATTCTGTTAAACAATTTTTCTCGTTTTAAGGTTAGTAATATTGGTTGTTACAAATTGATATTCTTTTCAGTTATTTAATTTATAAGGATCTAATTTTAATAATAAAATTGCAAAACTATCAAATACTTAAAAAAACTATGGTGATAAACCTGTATTTAAAAGTTTAAAAATAAAATTAATTTTAAAATTTTACATTAGTACTTTCTTTCCCTGAGAATGAATGTTTTGCTGATGGCTTATTTATATAAAATATTAAAATTTTTAAGACCTACACATTGTATTTTTTTATCAGTTATTTTTAACAGATGTTTTAAAAAAAATTCCTTTTACTATAATTTTAATTATGAATATTATAACTATGGATCAGCATTTTAACCAATCTTCTCAGATAAAGGTATTCATTTTGGAGATTGATACTGGTGGATTAAAATTCACTGTGTAATCAGCTTGTAATCTGTCATGTTAACTGTTGAAACAGCTATGTTAATGCATTTTCTAAGCTATAGTAAGCTTCTTTTACCTCAATAAAATGTCGTCATGGTGTTCATTTTAAATGAAATGTCTTTTATGGCTTAATATTTTTGTTATAGTTAATTTATTATGTATTTTTAAATTTGGATCTAACTTTCCTTTTTATAAATGGAACTAATCTATTCTTGGTGATGGGAGATTTTCATTCATCACATTGTGCTGACTAAAGCTTGTTCTAAAATCTATAATTTACAATGACTCAACATATGCCATCTATACTAGCAGTCTAAAATTTTCTTTGTAATCAAATTCTAATTATATTTACTTTAAAATGGACTGGATATTTAAATGTTTCATTTTTTTCTTATGAAATACATTTGTGATTTTGATTACATCAAATTTTAATCTTTTATTGAATAAATAAATTCTTTAAATTATTGACATATTTTTGATTAAATCTTGTATTTATATTTAACAAGTTGTATGCATTTTCTTTTCTTTTAGTTTTATTTCTGTATACATTAAGAAATATACAGTCTCAACCATATTTTAATTTAGAAATTAAATTTTTTAATTAGTATGATTTATAAAGATTTAATGAACACTTAAGCTGATTATGCCTTTATTTTGGTAAAATTTTTTTTTTGATAATTTGAAGCTTAATGTGCATAGCTGCCACACAAGACTTTGTATAAAATTATTTTTGCTTGGAAAGACAGCCATAACAATTTAAGAAAGTTTTTAATTATTTGTATGCTTTTTGAAACCACATTAAAAATTATTTATATTGGAGGTTATTCTGGACCTTGAAAGTAAGATATAAGGGAGGATATATTTCACTAAATTTCTTATTACTACACTATATTTATAATGCATTGTTAATTATGCAGGCAATCAAGGTCCTTTTTAATCCAAAGTATAATGAAAATGGTTATCTGGGGCTTGCATGTTATCCTATAACAAGAACGCTGGTGAAATGATTGGTATTGAGAAGTAAAAACTAATGCATTCTGCTTATTAAGTCATACCATTTGGTGGCAGTTTTTGTTTGGCAAGAGTTGTCATTGAATTCATTTTATTTTGTACTGTGTTATGATTAATCTTTTATTCAGTTCATGATGTAATTTGTGGTGGATCCTAGCAGTGCACTCTTTGTATGAATGAAGGATTGATAGAATCTTGTAATGGATGCCCGAAATTTGCATTTAATTTATTATTTTTGATTGTATGTTTTCTATGTTATCTGTTTTAGAAACCATGTTTTTTCGATGTTTTACGTCTCTTGACGCCACTTTGAAAACCACGTTTTCCCCTCTTGTTTTTGTCTGACGCCATTTTGAAAAATGCGGTTTCTTACTTGGTGCCATTTGGCGAAAAACTTTTGTCGCCAAATACAGCAGTGTGCTGTGCTAGGATTTTAAAATGTTTTTAAAATCTTTGATTTTTTTAGGCATGTATATTATATTTTTGTTGTAAATCAGGTTAAAAACTCAATTAGTTATGTTTTTAAAATTACAATTTTTCCCTCTATTTTGATTTTGTCACTTTTCTAGGAGCCAATGCTGAATAGTTGGCAGCATGCAATCCATGTTTAAAAGTTTACTTTTTTTTAGTTTGCTAATGTATTGCTGAGTAATTTTTTTTAAAATTAAAATTACTTAAAAATAAATAAATTAGAAATCTTTTTTTAGTAGAATTTCAAATGTGAATTCATACTGTTATAAAATGAGTTTAAACTTAGTTTCAAAACAAATGAACCTTATTTTCAATCCATTTTTTACAGTTCTCAATTGTTTATCTTACAGGAATATCAGGAAGGAGTCAAGTCCTTTTTGCCTTGGTGTACACTACTCGTTATTTGGATCTCTTCAGCAATTTTATATCTGTTTATAATTCTGTGATGAAAGTTTTCTTTATTGGTGCTTCATGGGCTACTTTATATTTGATGTATTTGAAGTTCAAAGCCACTTATGATCGTAATCACGACACCTTCCGCATTGAATTTCTTGTCATCCCAGTTATCATATTGTCGATTGTTGTTAATCATGATTTCAGTCCACTTGAGGTAAGAATATTTGATTTCATTGTTTAGGACACGTGTGTGTTGTAATTTCATTACAGTTATTACAGAATATCTCAAACAAATGATGTGCAAGTTTTTCAAATTAAACTCTTGGTGACGTAGAGCTATTTTATGGGGGGGGGGGCATAAAAATTTATTGTTTTGGTAATACATATGTTCCAACAGACTAAATTATTCAGTTAATGCTAAAATAGGCATAGACAAATTGCAAAATAAATTTTGAGGTATGATTTTCCATTTTTTTTATTAGAAAACAAGCATATGAAGTGCTTCCTTTAATTTCAAAAGCATGAACATGGTAGGCCATATTTATTTCACTCCTTTAAGAATGAATGTCTTTAGTTTTTATACAAGACTTGCAAGTACATCCATTCTTTGCAAGAGGGAATTGAAAAGTATAGCAATTAAATTTGAAGGACAAATAAACTTTTAATGAAGTTGAAATTAATATTTTGAAAAATTTTAAGCAATTGTGTGGTTAAGTGGTAGCATATCGCGCTTCCGCACCACAGGTCTGAGGTTCTATTCTCGGGCTGTGCAAAGTCAACTCAGACTTTCATCCCTTCAGTGGGTAGATAAGGAGTACCAAGCTTGCTTGGACTAAACACTGCAGGTTTCGTTTCAGACTGACCACTTGATCAGGACATCTGCTCATGCATCTCTGTGCCTATTGGTCACATATACTCATATGGGCAGAGTAGGCCTTGTCCCTCATGGTTTAGTTTAAGTAATTGTAAATTAAACTCCAAGGAAAGAATGATTTAGCAAATAAAATTGTGAAATAAAAAAATATAGCTGAATTGTCCTATATTTTCCAGGTTCATCTGTCGGTCAATATAAACTGTAAAATCTGGCATGTAATGCATACTTTTAACACAAAAAATAAGATCAAAATTTATGAGTGTGCATTATATGCAGAGTATAAGAATACTAGATTTAAAAGTGAAAAAGAGGCGAGCATAAAAAAAAGGTTAAGACTTCTACATATATGGAAGTACTGTTTATTTAAAAGAAATGACATACTTTATGAACTTAGAGCTGTACTTCCAAAAGTATATTATTTTTTCAAAAACCTGGGATAATACCTTGATTAAATGATTTCAAAACACGATAGCACTGCACATGTACATTTCAGATTTTTTTGTAAAAAGGAGGGGGGGGGGCATGCATTATACAGCAAATATACCTAAAAATTAAAAAATTTAGCTTGAAAGTTTTGGTTTGAATTATATGCTGGTTATTATGGTAAATATTTTCTAAGTCTAATGTATAATTATCCTTTGTTTCTGTGGGAGATTTCCTCAAAACCCTTCTTTAATTGATCTCTATTCAAGAAAAATGCACCTGCAAAAATATTAAGCATGTAGGTCTAATAGTTCATAGCTATCATATATATATAATCCTTTATGTCCCTGTAATATCCATGGGAGTAGATTTCCACGAAAATTGTTTTTAGTGTTTCTACTCAACCTAAGTGGTTAGTGAACTTTCAGCAAAATTTTGGAGTGATTCAATCAGCAGTGCGGATTTGTATAAGTTCCAAACAAATGTACAAAATTCAAATTTATATGTAACATAAATACTCAGGAAAATTTGTCATCAAATCAATATGTTTCCAAATGCCGTAATCATTTTCTAAACATGATTTTCCACTATTGACTGTGTATCATGGCATTTGGTGTCTTTGCTCATACAAACTCAAGCAAATCGATACTGCTGCCATCTGTTAATAGGGGGGGGGGGATAGGGGTTTTAGAAAAAAATTCACCAAAAATGGAAACATTTTTTGGGTGGAAATATGTTTACGACTGAACTTCTTGAAACATCAGTGAAGCTCCCTGCAAAGTTTTGGGAGTGAAACGATCTGGGATGTAGATTTGTATATGTTTCAACTAAATATATAATTAACTTAAATTGAAAATATTTAAGCATAAATCAAGGCAACTCTTAGTTTAAAAACTATCTAAAGCTTATAAATCAAATCTCAGGATAACCTTGCTTTGTCAAAATATTGCTGTGTGAACTAGAATTTTAAACAAAAACCCTATAGCCAAATCAACAAAAGTAAAATTAAGTTATTGAAGGAATAATTTTTTTAAAAACAATTATTCAAATAATTGTAATTCTTCCTGAAAGAATAAAATAATGGATAAATATGGCAATAAATATAATAGTAATTAAAATATCTAATCCTCGAAAATTTCATGAATATATGAAGTATAAGCTTTTGCTTTCTGAGATAGGTGTAACATATTGCCCAAGCTGTAAAAAAAATTACTCGAATTTCAAAAAAAAAAAAATCTAAAGCATATTTTTTTTGAAAAAATTTTTTTGAGGTTGCACACCATCATAACTTATAGTTTCGATATGCCTCATCTCTTCCATCTGAGTTGTTCTATTTTTGTGTTACATTATGAACCCAGAATTTTTTTTATTAGTGTAGATAATACTTAATACTCACAAAAGTATAAATGTTGCCAAATCTCTCAAAAGATGTCACCAATTGCAGTCATCCAATAGTTCTAAATATGACCAGGTATGGTTTTCCCCTTTTGCCTGCATATTACAGCATTTGGTGACATACAACTCTTCCTAAAAAAAAATGAGTTTCAGAAAAAATTCACTAAAAATGAATTTGAATTTTTTTGGCAGACATTTTCTTATGGCTCCTTGAAAAAGTTTAGAGCTATGCGAGCAATAGTGTGGATTTGTACAAGTTTCAAATAAATATACAGACATTCAAATTTGTATGCAAGATGAATATTTTGTTTGATATTTTTTTTTTCTTTTCTAAATTGTATAAAATAATTTTAGCCATTGAATTGTAATTTCAATCTTTAATTGTATATGTATTAAGGCTTTGTTATAATTTTTTAGAATGTTTTTTTAGGATGTCAGTATTTTTGAATTTCAAATTTGCTTTTGGTTCTAGACATATATTTTATATCAGAATATAGATTATTTCATATATTTTGCTTTGATTATTTTTGTCTATATAAGTAAATATAGAATTGTACGTAGATATTAAAATGATTTAAAAAATGTTAATTTTAATGAGCCTAAATGAGTTGCATATTTTTTTCTAATTTCTTATATAATGACATAATTGTCCTTGTGCTTTTTTTGGCATCATAAGAGGTAGTCATTTTTATCTGCTTGCATTTCCCCTCTCAATTAATTTTAAAATCAAATTATTGTGTAAGTTTTTGATAAAAGTATCCAAGATGATGCAAGGATTCTTTGTCAAATTATTATAATGGTACGAAAAAAATTACCCAAATTCTCACTTGTTTTGTTTTCTAAGGGTGTGGATTTTTTCATTTAAAAGTGTAGTAGGGAAACATGGTATCTCAAAAATAAAATTTCTGTCCTAATTCAAACATTTTTGCTTAAAATGATATATGATGTATGGAAATACAATAATTAGAAGTATTTTTATTTATTTTTTAAAAGGAAGCCACTTTCCTTAACACGTGACAGGTGCTCCTCTAAGAGCACCTTTCTTTCATCATGCTTAATTTTTCGATGACAGCGCGATTTGTTTTGTATACAACTAATATAACCTTTTTTTTACACATAAATAAAACAATTTTTCTTTGAAGAAAGGAAAAGACAACTCAACACAGTTATTCCCCCCCCCCATTTGGTTTGTTGTTAAATGGGATTATTCTTGCTTGAACTTGTTAATTGTGAATTCTAATTTATTTATCCAGATTTTTTTTCTGTTTAATCCACGTTTTACATTAAATTATTTATTAGTATTTTATTAACGACAAATCTAAAAAAATACTTAAAAAACTCAAAAATGTCGACGTTCAAAAAATGAAAGCTCAAAATGTTCCAGCTATCACATCAGACAGCACAGAAACTGTTATTCAAAGTGCTTCAAAATGAAAACTTATTTCAAACAACAGTTTATATGAAGATATTGAAGGAAGTATTGAAAAAAATGTTTTAATAGAATTAAGTTTATTGAATATAAAGCTTTATTGAATTTTGCTGTTTGTAAAAACTGTGGCCATTCTATCTCATTAGAGGCTTTTAAAAGAGATGAAATTGTGTATTACATGGAACTTTGTTGTAGTTTTTGTGCAAAAAAGCATGGTTTCCATACGCCAACTAAATTGAAGAATAAAAATAAACTTTTCCACTCAAATATTAGATTAAGTATTTGCTTTCAGATCTTTTGGAAGAGGTCGTTCAGCTGCAGAAACATTCTGTGAACTTATGAACTTGCCATCTCCACCTGAAGAGTTCCGTACTTATACAGAATTGTTGTTCGACTCTTCTAAATTTTACCTGTGAAAAATCGATGAGAAATTCTGTTGAGGAGGCAGCACGAACAGAAGGTAGCCGTGGCATTGCTGTTGCCTTTCCTTAGATGGTTCATGGTAGAAAAGAGGATACCAGTCCCTCAATGGTATTGTTACAGCTACGAGTGTCGATACTGGAAAAGTTATTGACTTTGAAGTGTTTTCGAAACATTGTCGGTGCAAAACTGCATTTAATTCTGTTCATGAACCATCATATATTGCCAACTATAGTGGAACAAGTGGAGGCATGGAAGTGAAAGGTGTAACGGCGATATTTGAAAGATCCGAAGCTCATTATGGTATTCATTACACAAAATATTTGGGTGAAGATTCAAGAGGTTTTTCATCAATACTTGCCCTGAATCCTTATGACACTCAAGTAGAAAAATTGGAGTGTGTTGGGCATATCCAAAAGCGTATGTGTACCCGTCTTTTGGATTTCAAAAGAAAACAGAAGAAAAAAATTAAGTGATGGAAGAAGCCTAAGTGGACGCATCCGACTCACCGACATTTTAATTTTCAAAATTCAGAGGTATTATGGTATGGCCATTAGAAAAATTATCAATGATTTATACAACATGAAAACTGCTTTTTGGGCTGTTTATTTCCATCTTTTATTTCATAATGAGAGCCCTAGGTTATTAAAAAAATGTCTACATGAAAAGACTCAAACAGTTAATAATACCATATGGCCAGTCATTCCAAAATCTACGTTTGTGAAGTTAAAAACTCTAAAATTAACGACAAATATGGCAATTGCACAATTCAATACAGGCCATGTAGCCAAATTAATCATTTTAAAACATTGTGGTATAGAATCCAGGTTTTAATTGTGTCATGCTTTAAAAAATTAGATGCACGTAGGATTCGTGTAGCACAACGAAAGCATTTTGAGGTAAAAAAAAGGCTAGATTGCTAAAAATAATGAAAAAAAGAAAATTAGAAGAGTCTTTTGTAGAGGCGGGGGCAAAGAAAATGTTTCATATGCTTCTGGAAAGTATTAAAGGTAAATCGTCAAAAATTACAAATTTTTACTTTAAAGCCTGTTTTCTCAAAATGCAATATTTTTCCCTTTATATACCTTTTTCTCAAAACTAATAAATGTAGGGCCCTCAAACTTTCAGTAAGTGTATTTTCAACAGGTTTACACATTTTAATGGAGCATATAAGATATATCTCGCAAACTTTTTCAGATAACGTCTTTTTAAGCTAAATTTCAGGAGAAAAAATAGGACATTTTAAAAAAAATTCATAATTGTTTTAATTTTTAGTAAAAAGAAAAAACCCTCCATTATATAAAGTCTTATTGATAGTACATATAGCCTACTGTAAAAATTTCATCAATGAGAAGCAAGTAGTTTCTGAGAAAAGGTACATAAACTTACGTAATTTAACATGGGGCTCCTATGGAAGTGCCGGACCCCCTTAAATAATATTCCTAATGTAGGAGTCTTAAAATATTGTACTTATCAGATTACAGATACTTGAGTTTCATAGGAGATCTAAACTTAATTTTACAAAAGAAAATTCAGAGGTATTATGGTATGGCCATTAGAAAAATTATCAATGATTTATACAACATGAAAACTGCTGTTTGGGCTGTTTATTTCCATCTTTTATTTACAAATGAGAGCCCTAGGTTATTAAAAAAATGTCTACATGAAAAGACTCAAACAGTTAATAATACCATATGGCCAGTCATTCCAAAATCTACGTTTGTGAAGTTAAAAACTCTAAAATTAACGACAAATATGGCAATTGCACAATTCAATATAGGCCATGTAGCCAAATTAATCATTTTAAAACATTGTGGTATAGAATCTAGGTTTTAATTGTGTGATGCTTTAAAAAATTAGATGCACGTAGGATTCGTGTAGCACAACGAAAGCATTTTGAGGTACAAAAAAGGCTAGATTGCTAAAAATAATGAAAAAAAGAAAATTAGAAGAGTCTTTTGTAGAGGCGGGGGCAAAGAAGATGTTTCATATGCTTCTGGAAAGTATTAAAGGTAAATCGTCAAAAATTACAAAGACAAAACCCTCCCTTAAAGTCTTATTGATAGTACATATAGCCTACTGTAAAAATTTCATCTATGAGAAGCAAGTAGTTTCTGAGAAAAAGGTACATAAACTTATGTAATTTAACATGGGGCTCCTATGGAAGTGCCGGACCTCTTTAAATATTATTCCTAATGTAGGAGTCTTAAAATATTGTAATTATCAGATTACAGATACTTGAGTTTCATAGGAGATCAAAACTTAATTTTACAAAAGAATATTGTGTGAATTTAACTGAAAACTTGTATGGAAATGACTCTGCTGAATCTAAGTAAAAAAATCCATAGTTGAAACTGTCCCAAATTAAATCAAATGTTGCTATTTTTATACTTGTTGCTGACAAGTAAAAATTAGGAAACTTCACATTAATTAGCTGTTTTGTATGTAACCTTCAGCAACATAATAAATTGATTTTACTGCTTTTTTAATGCTGGATAAATCATGTGTTTTCAAAAGTGTGTCTGAACTGGAAATACAGATAAATGCTTTCTTAAAGGGTTATGTTAATAATTCTTCCAAGAAACTAAAAATACTAATGTAACTTTATTTCCATTTAGATATTATGGACTTTCTCAATTTATTTGGAATCTGTTGCTATTCTGCCTCAACTCTTCATGGTTTCAAAAACTGGTGAAGCTGAAACCATCACTTCCCATTACCTGTTTTGCTTGGGTTCATACAGGGCTCTTTACATCCTGAATTGGGTCTACCGTTATTATTCTGAGGGCTTCTATGATTTGATTGCTATCATTGCAGGAATTGTACAAACCGTTCTCTACTGCGACTTTTTCTATTTATACATTACCAAAGGTAAGTTTCAATCTAAATTATCTACTTTGCAAATTTTAAGTATTATATATAAATATTTTTGTAGCCTTAATTTGAAAATGAAACAAACTTTGAATGTTTCAATATATATATTTTAACACTTGTAGTATTTTATATGGTTCTACAATTTTAGTTGCTAATATCAAATATGTTTTAAAGATTAAATTTTAATAAAGATAAATGTTCATTTGTAGAATTGTATGTTCTGGCTTTTAAATTGTTTGCAAAGATTTTTTGAAAATGAGATTTGCATAAATATCATGCATATATTTTTATTACCAAATACTATTCAAAGTGATGTATAACAGTCTTTAATTGCAGCAAAAATATTAAATATTAACCTGATATTAGATCATGTCTTAAATAATGAGGATTTTATTGATGTGAAGAAATTACTGACTGAATTTGACCTCTTCAATATATATATATATAGTACACATATTAATCAATAGTTGAATGAACAAATCCTAATTTTTTGGTTAATTTCTGGACAGGAAGGTTTGAATTTTACTTCTATGTTTGCAAGATGTTCTTGAGCTGTACAAGTTTTTTAGAACAAGGCTTTTTGTTCTAGGACCTTAATTTTCAATCTTTTTAAAATTGGAAATCACTAAACTATGATTTTTTTGTGTGAAACACTTACAAGTTTTATATTATGAGCTTTAAAGCAAGATTATATATAGCCAATATAATTGAAACAAACTATAAAGAAAAAGAATATTACCCTTAAAAATAATTATTAAAGAGGGGGAGAATCCTTTGACTGACAAAAAGGTTGTCATTGGTTTTTTAATCACTACACCATACAAAATTTATTTTAAATTGTATTAATTTTTCTTTCGAATTTTTTTCCATGTTGTATTTGAAGTGGTTTCATGTAGTATTTTGATGTTCTATGGATTAAAAAGCATAATTCTAAACTATGGTTTTCAGCTTGAAATTTTTAGAACAATTGTTGACACTTGCTTATTACATTGAAGGATTTGAACTTATTGATTACACATCTGTGTATTTATGTATACATTCTTTGTACTTTCCGTTGCATTTTTGCTTCTATAGTACTTGTAAAGTAAAATATGCTGAATATACTCCTGTGTCACTGTCTTTAATTCTAAAAAAAATAATTGTTAAAATTAATCTGCATTCTACAAAATCTTTTCTAAAAATAAAAAGATAAATTTTATACTTGTTTTTATAGCAATTTGATGTAGGTAGCATATCCCTTCCCCAGCCTCTTATACAATCGATACATTTAGAGGTTGACTTCAATACAATTTATGACTGAACTAGGTTCCTGTAATTTAAATGCCAAGACATTGGTATTGATAGTTCATTAATTTAAAAAAATGAAATGATTTGTTATTTTTTTAAGCATGAGAGCCATTTTAAAATGAGGTTTTTGATATTTTTATTGCCAGCCTTTTCTTTTTATACATTTGCATAAAAATAAGTGATTTCTTTTTTGTGTGTACAAGCAAATTACCCAAACTTTCTCTTTTGCATACTGTTTGACAGTTTTCTATTTTGTTGAATTAGAATTAATAATTATGATGTTTGATTATTTTTTTTGCATTGAAATAATGGTTGTAGTGTTGCAGTATTAATAAGGGAAATATTAATACTTTAAAATTTTTCAGTCATTAAAGGCAAGGCCTTAAAATTGCCGGCATAAGAAATGATTTCATGCATACTGTTGTGCACATGTCTCATCAGGAAGAAGGCGATGGCATTTGAGAACCTTTACATTCATGAACTGAAAACTTTTACACGAATTTGGAATGTCTTCACAACAGTGGTTTATGTGCTCTAGCATTTTTGTGTGAATCGAAATTCAGCTCATCGCAATGGTATTTGATTCAAGGTCTATTTCATGGTAACTTTCTCACTTTGGAATTTAAAAAATCATGTAATATTTATTTTTGAATTTTTGTTTAGTTAAGATATTATTCATTGATAATTCTGTGGCAATAAAAAAAAAAGTTTATGTTGGCCTTGAATCAAATTTGGATCTCTACATGATTCCAGTTGGTCTGTCTTGCTTATTTTTATTCATATTTAAGTATTTTTAGAAGTGATTCAGGGGTTAAACAGTTCTATTATAAAGGGTACATTGTTCTAATCTGTTAAAATGTTTTACTACTACTCTGTTTTAAATCTTATTTTTTCCCTTCAAACAAATGCATTACTTAAATTCTGATTCATGTTTTTGTGAATGTATAATCATAAACTTTTGTTAACTACACACATATTAGTGTGAATCATTTAAGTATATATAAATTATTCTCTAATTCATGTTTGTGGGCTTGTATAAATTGAAGCACATTGTTTTACACATAATTAATTTAAATGTTTTATCAAAATACTGACATAAAATGTACGAGAAATATAAACTAATGTAATATGTCCAGCACTACATCTGTTATGGACGTAGGTACTGATATTTGAATATATATATATAAGCTGTGTAATTATGCAAAGTGTGGTTAAGTTTTTTTAAACTATGATGTGAAAATTGTTATGTAGCAAGTTGGATTCTGCTGTACTTTTTCTAATTTTTTTTCTATTGTGAATTGTGTGAATAACATTAAATCTTTGTGTTTGATTGACAGCTTTTTTTGTTTTGCATTTTTGTTCTATTGTTATAAGAGACATGCAGCAAATAAAACCTAGTCTGCAGATAAGATTTTTTGTTTTACAAATTCATTTTCTTTGCAATAAATCTTTATTATTCACATAACTAAGAGTTGTTGTTTTTTTAAAGAAACTTTACTTATTTTTTCTACTTAGAACTATTGATTGAATCTTTCCTTCACATGTTGCATATTCATCAGATGTTTTTTTAAAATTTTTACATAAATAATTGTCAGTTCAAGTAAGGTATTTCAAAGATTCCTTTTTACTTGAAAAAAAAAAGATGAATATTTAAAATATGAATTGATAAACAAACAGAAAAACATCCTCAAGTCTAGCTTACATTTTAAATTAAAAGAGTTTTCTCTTTTATAACTATTCCAATGATATAGAAATAAAAACCAGTTTTTCTTTTTTTTTTTCAACCCCTTGCATCTCACTCCCATCAAATTCATGGGGTGAAATTTCCCTCTTTATTCCTCCTGCCTGTGATATTTCTAGGCTGGAGTGTTGAAAAGTACCTCACCAAAAAAACTTCAAACAATCTATTTTTTAAAAGCCCGGAATGTTGTTTATTTCTTAATCGATACACGAGATGGCAGTACCAGATTATTTGTAACGTATTTAGTGGCAATTACTTAATTTTTTTCAACTAGATGTCAGCATAATCAAACATATATTAGCGATACGTTTTTGTAATCTTAGGTCAAGCACTTAGTTACGCTCTTCGTGTAAACATTCTCAAGTTACGTTCTCCGATAAAAAAAAATATTTTTTAATATTGTATGCATTATGGAGTTAGTGTCAGAAAGTAAATCAGATTCTACTTTTAGTACTTTTTTGTCACTGACTGTAATGAAAATATGGGAGCAGTAGACATTGTAGACCAATATATTGGAGATTACTGTGTTGCTCGAAAATGAGGTAAGAAGTGCTATAAAAAAATATTTTGAACTCGTGTCTTATTTACAAAAACAAGGAGGCAAAATATCGTATTTGAAGTTCCGTTTATCTTGAGTATATGAACTTATTATTGAAAAGTATTCTGTATCAGAAACTGCTGCAAAAAGAAGCTGGCCAAGCTTGGAGAATAATTTCAACCCTTTGATTGGAAGACATTTTATTAGACAGATGCCTCCAACTGATAAGCGGCAATCATCAAGAAAATGTAAAGTTTGTTGTTCCATAAAAGATGCAGAAAGGAAACTCTGTACTGATGTCCAGATTGTGATTCCTTTGCATCTCATGCTTTGAAATATATCATACAAGAAAAAATTAATGTTTGTTTATATTATGCATAAGTGTAATAAAATTTTCATTTAGTGTTGAAAGCATATGTTTTTTAAATTTTTTCTCTTTGTTGGAAAACCAACATTCAGTGATTATAACCCTAAATGTTTGCTTTTCTTAAAAAATTAAATTTCGCATTTCAAGCTGAAAATTAATTCAGAAATTAAAAATGAATACATATATTGAACATGTACCTAGTTTTATATAATTTTCTTGAATAAAAAAAAATAGGCACTTTTAGGACCGTTTCCAAATTATCTGATTGTTAAGGGGTTAAATAGAGGGAAACAAATGTGAAGATGTTTGGAATAAAAGGTTAATTTTGTGGATAATTGCTTATAAAATATTTAATATTTTCCTCAACTGATTAAGAGATTGTCAAGAATTAAATCCACATTGATCTAAAAAAAAGGATATAGTTCTGTTATGACTTTTATTGTTGCTGCCTAATTTATTACCAAAAATTTATATTTTATCTACTTGTTACCTAGTTGTAGATATTATAAAATGTAACTCCATTAGATAAAGGTAACATTATGGGAGTAGAATGTATTATAAACATGTAATTCCATTAGATTTTATTCAAATTATTTTAGTTATAGGTGAGGAATACACTGAAAATTTTTTTTGTGACAGCTAACTATTTCTGCAAAAAGAAAGTTGATGTGTTTTATATATAGGATTGTGTTATTCTCTCATGGTGTGTACAAAAGCTTTCAAAATATTATGTAAAAATATTAAGTGTTTAGGTAAGTGCATAAATTGCCTAGTTACTTTATTTAAAGGTTATTTAACTTCTGTATGTATTTAATTCATAATTAATATGAACCTTTAAAATGGGGAGACACAACATTACTATTTCATTTTTTACTTGGTTTAGATCTCAAACATCACAGCTGGTGATATTTAAGTTGAATCATGTGATGCAAGTCCTTATTTTTATATCCCATTAAAGATCATTTAAAATAAGGTGATGCCTGACATAAGTATATAGTTAGGTCTAAAAGTTAGATGTCGCAGTTTAATTTCATCATTTGATTAGATTCCAAATTATAAAATCATTTGCAAATTGCCCTTATATAGCTGTAAAACAGCATGAACTCAAAACAATCTCTTGTGCAGTCAATGTCTATAGTAAATTTTAAAAGTTGTTTCTGCTCTGAAACAATTGCTAAGCTGTATAAGAATGTTAGCTCAAATATCATGCAATTGTGTTTAAAATTTAGATTTTCATCACCAGCATCACTTATGTAGCTCTACTACAATATCAATATTATGAAATTAGCCAATCCACTCTTTCAGAATATTGCTTGTTAAGTCCTTAAAGCTTCTGAATTTTTGTGAAATTTCAAAATCATTTCTAATGAAAGCATTGATTTTGCAGTATTATAAGAAATGGTCATTATAAATACATCTTATTTTTTCATTCAAGATTTATATAATCTTAAATGAATCACACAAATTCAGTAGTTTTGTTTTACATTTATTTCAGATACTATCTGAATATGCAGTTTCTCGTGTATATTTTATTATATTAAAGATTGTCTTGTGGGTATGAATTAAAAATGTCTCATGAATATTATTCTATACTTAAACAACAGTCAGAGAGAGATGCCATGAATGATACTTTTGTTAGGTTCTCACTCTTAATTATGCTAAAACTTCAAGGTCCAATTTCATTTAGTTTGCAGCAGCCTCCATTAACCCATACTACTGGTCTCTGGGGCAGCTTGTACATAAGCTAATGGTTTAATTTAAATATATCTGACATAAGTGGAATATTTAGGGCTTTTACACATTAAATTCCATGGGGCCATAAAGTTCCTTGAATTGGGGCTAAGATTTTGGGATTGAAGTATCAGCCTTTACGCACAAGAATTGTTGCATTTAATTTCGACTTAAAATTGTAAACCAACTTGTAGCCGTAATGCAAAATTAATAATTTTGTTTCACTTATTTCTTAAAATACTTTTGATTCTGTAAAATAAATTTAAAAGAAAAGTCTAAAATGTTGAATTTTATTTATACTTTGGAAAAAGGAATGTGTAAGCAAAAATAGATACTGAATCTAAATCAAATTTCAAAATCTTTTGGAATGATTTTAAATACAGTTGGGATCTTTAAGCTCAAAAACATTTTCCTGGTAGAACTCCTTTATGAAGTAATTTGGATGAATCACATCCCTCCCTAGATAAAATTATTTTAAATCGCAAATATTTTATGTAAAATAATTTGAATAATTGATCTGATTTTTTTTGTAAAAATTGTCTTTTTGTTTTAAAAAGAAAAATGGACAAAATATTTTAAATTTGTTAGTAGAAAAATGTCTATTTTTTAAAGAAAAGTTTGTGTATAATTGTTGTGATATTATTAACAGAACAAATTTAAAAAAATTCTAATGTATAAATTTTAATTACAAGATGAATTATATTTCAATATATCACAGTTATGACTTACCTCATGATATACAAACACTATGCAGAATCTAAATTGATAGAAACGCTAAAATGATCAACTTTTTTTTTTGAAAATGCTGGACATTTATTTCACTATATATTCAACTTTTGGAAAAACTGAGCATGTCCTTTAGTAATCGAAACAATGCAAAATTAGAAAATTATGTTTAATGTTTATTAAGTTTTCCCAATACACATTTATTTTGAGTTTTTTTTTTCCATTTTGTTTTACTTTTATACACTTTAACAAAAAAGTGTAGAAAAATAATTTATGCACATAATAAAAATAATTACTTTCAATTTAATTATCAAATTTATTTCGTAGACAGTTATCTATTGAAATCATAAATGTGGGCAAATCATCCGAAGCCAGAAAATTAGCTAAAATTAGAAAGAGTAATGAAATAAGAAAATTAACATCAATTATATATATATATATGTGTGTGTATTATGCCATTTTTGATGAAATTTTTAATTTGTAAAGAGAAAACCCAGTATGACATGCGGTGAAAGCATTTATTTTTGCTTTAAACATGGCTTCTAAAATATTTTGCCGAGTTTTCAATTTTGTACACAGTTGAATTTCTTGGCTTTTCAAATATTTAAGGGGAAACAGTATGATTCAATTGACAAAAATCGGTCAAAAAATCAAAAATAATTTTTTTGATCCTAAATTATTCTTTATATACTTTTCTATAACCTCACAAATTTTGAAAGCTCTCTAAAGAAAAACGCGGAATTATGATAGCTTTTACGTTCGTTTTTACTCACATCCGTATGGTAAATCAAAACTTTAAACTCTCTCTCTCTCTCTTACTTATCTCCAGAAAGATAAAATAACCAGTTTGTCTTCCTTTAAAATGCTAAGGCATTTTTTCTATTGTGCCTATGCTTTGAATTTTTTTCTACCTATTGCTAATAGTGCAAGTAATAAAAGTTGGTATGCATTTTTGAATCAAAGCAATACTTTTTTTTAAAAAAAAATATTTCAACTCAGAATTTATACATTTTTTAAGGAATTTTCAATAAGCATTCATAAAAAGAAGTATTGTACGAATACCAATCATGTTATTGCAAAACCCATACCAACTTTTGTTATACAGTAGAAGTCCGATAATCCGGCACGTTCGGGACCGACTCGGTGCCGGACTACCGAAAGTTCCGGTCTATCGGGCGGTAATTATAAGAACAATTAGGTTAATAATTAAACTACAAATACAGTACGCAAATATATACAACACAGTTTATTTTACATTTCATATATAATGTATGTACATGTACTGTAAAACATTTCACTTAGATTTAAAAAAGTCACGAATGTCTTTTTTTTCTTGACTTTTGGCGTTTAGTATAAAATTTATTTTTAATGATATGGAAATCAATAATTTCTGAAGCACTGTAGCTAGTACTAGCCTCAGCAAAAGAGATAAATTTATTTAGTGATTCTGCAGCTTCTGCCCAGCTGATTTTTTCCTTTTCAGCATCTGAGTCACTTTCTTCAAGATTTTGAGTAGGCTGAGGGTTTACTACAATGTTGATAATGTCCTCATCGGTTAGTTCTTGTTCAACAGGCTCATTCTCATCGATTAGAAGCCACTCCTCTACCTCATCTTCAGGCAGGTTTTTCAAGGGATTGTCAGCACTTCTAACGACAACCAAAACTTTGGTCAGAGCGTCTTGATGGTTTTCTTCCTCATCAGTCTGTAGAGTTAGGTCAGATGCAGGGTTTGCAGCTGGCCAAAGTTTTCTCCAGCATTTTTGGAGTGTTGTATTTTTTACCTGGTTCCAAGACAGTGCAATAGCATAGACGGCATCTTTTACTGTAAACTTTTTTTGAAAATCAGTCACGTCACAGTCGGCATTTAACAGGCCTTGAATAAAAGACCTTCTATAAAAGCATTTAAAATTTTGAATAACCCCTTGGTCCATGGGTTGAATCAAAGATGTTACATTAGGTGGGAGCAGAGTAGCAACAATATTTCCAGAAACTAACTCATCTACTGGCGGGTGGGCTTTGCAATTGTCCAAAAGCAGGATGGCTTTAGTATCTTCTGGTAAACCAAGGCTTTTGAAGGATTCCTTGACCTCAGGCACAAAGTGGTGAAAAAACCGGTCTTTAAAGAGGGTGGCAGTCATCCACGCATTTGATTGAGCATCGTATTGGACAGGCAAGTGTGTAACATTCTTAAAAGCCCTGGGTTTTGCAGATTTACCTATCACAAAAGGGGTCACTCGGTGGTTTCCAGACGCATTAGCACATAGCAAAACGGTTAATCTGTCTTTGTTTTTTTAAAACCCTTGGCTGCTTTTTCTCCTCCCTCAGCTAGTGTAGATGTTGGTAAACATCGCCACAATAGCCCTGTTTCATCAGCATTGTAAATCTGTTCAGATGTTAAATCATTATCAGCCATGATTTTCTCAAACTCGTCTTTGTATTTTTCTGCAGAGTTTTGGTTTGCTGAAAGTGTTTCTCCAGTTACATCAAGTCTTCGAATGCCAAGCCGAAACTTCTTATAGTTTCTGAGCCAACCATCAGAATAATTACATTCACTTTCAGCAACTCCTAAATCGTGGCCGAATTTCTTTGCCTTTTCAGCAATCATTGGCCCTGTTACCGGCTTACCTTCAGAACGTACTGCACTAAAACCATTTGAACAATACACTATCTACTTGTTCCAGTTTTGGTTTTTTAATGTTTGTCTAGAAGCCAATTTTTTTCAGTTACCGATTGAGAAGCAAACTTCATTAGTTCATCTTTTTGTTTTTTAATGTCATAAATAGTTGATGAGCCAATATTAAACTCATTCATTAAAACATTTCTATTCTCGCTTTTTTCTAGTTGTTTGATGATTTCTAGTTTCTGATTGAGAGTCAGTGTTACGTGTTTTCGTTTCTCTCCTTTTGAACTCGAAGGCTTAGGTTTTGAAAACATGGTCACTGTACAGTTAGAACGAAAATAACTTTTTTATAAACAGTTTCAAAAGTTATGTTTACTGCGATGTGAAAGGGCACAAAACAACAACGCACAAAAAAATGGCGAAGACGCTTCGTGATTGATTAACGGAGCTGCACTGCACCTGAATTTGTTGTGACAGCTGAGACTAGCCGGCCGCTAATTGTTTCTGAACAATACCGAGCGCTTCCGGATGATCCGAACTACCCCGAAAACTTCCGAACAGCTCTCGAGCGTTTTTATTTGCTTTAAAGACACACTTTTGGAGAAAACCAAAATTTTTACAATTTTCCGGAGCGATGCCGGACTATCGGGCATTCCGGACTGTTGGATGCCGGATTAATGGACTTCTACTGTACATAGTTTGACGTAATTGTAATTCAAATTTCAGGCATGTACATAAATTTTTGTAGGAGGAGTAGCATTTTAAAATACCTTCAAAAACTTTTTTTCCTTAAAAAATTAAATGCACAAAATCTGTTTTACATAGTATACACACGTTAGAGGCAACCAAAAAAATTATGAAAATCCGTAAATTAAAATTTTTTGCGTATAAATCGTACCATATCCAATTAAATAATTAGTTATTTTATAATTTTTTCTGTTTTAGAAAAAAATGCTAGCATCCCCCCCCCCCCCTCTGTTGAAAAACCATGACACTTTTATTATGCAGTGATTGACACTGAAATGTTTTTGGAAAAGCTGACAAAAAAAAAATAGATTACATCTAAAAACGTGAAACATACCTGAAAAGGCCTGTTCATTAAAATAGCTAACATGAAAATGGACCATTTTATTTTTTTGATGATTGGACAACTATTGATAAACTATAATGGTAGTGTGTGTCCCCCCCCCCCAATCCTTACACAGCAAAATTATTATACTGAGTCCTTACACAACAAGGTGGTAGGTCTAATTACTGTAATAATTCTTAATGATAAGGGGAGGTAGGGTAAAATTTTTTACTAATCAGTTAATTGTGATGACGAGTATACTCGTCATGGAGAGATGGCAACATTTTGTATCGTGACGAGTATTGTCTACTTAAATTGTAATTTTTGAGAAAAACAAATCATATTCTTAAATTTTAAGATGTTTAGAATATAAGTCCGCATAACGAATTTAGGTACGATGAAAATGTTTCTTTTTTAGATGATAGCCTATAAGAGGCAAGAAGTCGAAAAGTTGATATTTTTTAGAATTATTTAATTTTTCTTGTGTTTTTCGAGTAATATATGTTTATGTTAACCAAATAAATAAGAGTATTAGTATTAAAATAAGCTATTATGTAAAATAAACCTATCTTTTTCATTCAATATTTTAACAGCGACATTTACTCTGTGACTGACGAGTATATTCGTCATCGCTCGATTTCCGTGACATATACTAGTAGTTGCGAGCTCTCAAACGGGCATTATAGTTAACTGGTTAAAGCTGTCTTTGTCAAATGTACAAAAGCCTGAACTAAATATGGAGCATATTTTCAGACTAAAAAATATTTCAATTTCCATGAAGAACTGCAATGTTGAATTCATAAATCTATATATATAAAGGAGAAAAGCGACTGACTCACTGACTGACTGACTAATCACGATATCTCTGGAACTATTCAACCTACAGACTTGAAATTTGGTAGACATGTTCCTTTGATAGAGTAGACATCAGCTAAGAAAGGATTTTCCGAAATTCGAAACGCAAGGGGCGTTACGGGGGGTTAAGGGCTTTAATAATAATTGCTTCCATGTTTAAACTACTTCATGTACAATCTTGAAATTGGGTAAGCGGATTCCTTTCAGAGAGTAGAGATCCGCTACAAAATGAGTTTGCTGAAAATCGACCCTCAAGTGACGTTGCAGGGGCTTAGGGGGCGTTATAGATAATTATTTCCATTTTTAAACTATTTGATGCACTATCTTTAAATTTGATATATAGATTCCTTTCGTAGAATAATGATCAGTTACAAAACGGATTTTGTGAAAACAGACTTCTAAGTGGCGTTGCGGGGGATTAAGGGGCGTAATAGATAAATATATCCGTTTTTAAACTACTTCACCTACCTGCTTGAAAATTGGTAGGTAAGTTTGTTTCCTGGAGTAAATATCCGCTACAAAATGGGTTTTGGGAAAATTGACCCCCAAGGGGTGTTGCGGGGGCGGGGGGTTTAAGGGGCGTTATAAATTCCTATTTTTAAGTTATTAGACGTACAGTCTTGAAACTTAGTAAGCAGATTCCTCTCATAGGGTAGAGATACGCTAAAAATGGGTTTCGTGAAAATTGCCCCCAAGTGGCGTTGAGGGGACTTAAGGGGCGTTATAGATAATTATTTCCATTTTTAAACTATTTGATGCACTATCTTTAAATTTGATATATAGATTCCTTTCGTAGAATAATGATCAGTTACAAAACGGATTTTGTGAAAACAGACTTCTAAGTGGCGTTGCGGGGGATTAAGGGGCGTAATAGATAAATATATCCGTTTTTAAACTACTTCACCTACCTGCTTGAAAATTGGTAGGTAAGTTTGTTTCCTGGAGTAAATATCCGCTACAAAATGGGTTTTGGGAAAATTGACCCCCAAGGGGTGTTGCGGGGGGTTTAAGGGGCGTTATAAATTCCTATTTTTAAGTTATTAGACGTACAGTCTTGAAACTTAGTAAGCAGATTCCTCTCATAGGGTAGAGATACGCTAAAAATGGGTTTCGTGAAAATTGCCCCCAAGTGGCGTTAAGGGGACTTAAGGGGCGTTATAGATAATTAATTCCATTTTTAAACTATATGATGCACTATCTTTAAATTTGATATATAGATTCCTTTCGTAGAATAATGATCAGTTACAAAACGGATTTTGTGAAAACAGACTTCTAAGTGGCGTTGCGGGGGATTAAGGGGCGTAATAGATAAATATATCCGTTTTTTAAACTACTTCACCTACCTGCTTGAAAATTGGTAGGTAAGTTTCTTTCCTGGAGTAAATATCCGCTACAAAATGGGTTTTGGGAAAATTGACCCCCAAGGGATGTTGCGCTGGCGGGGGGTTTAAGGGGCGTTATAAATTCCTATTTTTAAGTTATTAGACGTACAGTCTTGAAACTTAGTAAGCAGATTCCTCTCATAGGGTAGAGATACGCTAAAAATGGGTTTCGTGAAAATTGCCCCAAGTGGCGTTGAGGGGACTTAAGGGGCGTTAGAGATAATTATTTCCATTTTTAAACTATTAGACGCACAGTCTTTATATTTGATAAAGAGATTTCTTTCATAGAGTAGAGATCAGCTATAAGAAGGTTTTGTGAAAACAGACCTCTAAGTGGCGTTGCAGGGGAATAAGTGGCGTAAGAGATAAATATTTTCGTTTTTAAACTATTTGACCTACCTGCTTGAAAATTGGTAGGAATGTTTATTTCAAGGAGTAAATATCCGCTACAAAACGGGTTTGGAGAAAATTGGCCCCCAAGGGGTGTTGCAGGGGGTTAAGGGCAGATATAAATAATTATTTCTTTTTTTAAACTATTAGACTCACAGTCTTGAAATTTTGTTAGCAGATTCCTCTCATAGGATAGAAATACACTGCAAAATGTGTTTTGTGAAAATCGACCCCTAGGTGGTGTTGCGGGGGTTCAAGGGGCGTTATTGATAATTTTTTTGCATTTTTAATTAATTGGACGCACAGTCTTCAAATTTTGATAAGCAGATTCCTTTCATAGAGTGCAATTCCCCTACAAAATGGGTTTTGTGAAAACAGACCCAGAAGTGGCGTTGCGGGGGCTCAAGTGGCGTTATAGACAATTATCCCCATTTCTAAACTGTTAGACGTACAGTCTTGAAATTTGATAAGCAGATTCCTTTCGTAAAGTAGAGAACCGCTACAAAATGGGTTTCGCGAATATCAACTACCAAGTTTAATTTCGGGAGATTAAGAGGCGTAATCGATAAATATTTCCATTTTTAAACTACTTGATCATCCTGCTTGAAAATTGGTAGGCATGTTCCTTTCATAAAATAGAGTTCCTCTAACGAAGAGTAAATTGAAAATTGACCCCCAAAGATGTTTGCGAGGGGTCAAGAGGAGTTACAGAAAAAAATTCCTGTTTTTAATTGTTAAACCCCTATACTTAAAATTTTTTAACCATTTTTTTTTTTTTTTTTTTTGCTGAATAGGGATCCACTAAGAATAAATTGTAAGCAAATCAAGTTCTGGGGGTTGCAGGGGGTTACTGGGACGTATTGACAAAAAAAATTACTTTTTTCGAGCTACAAGGACTATAATAATGAAATTTGGTTTGCATTTTTCTTTTGTTGAATTGAAATCCGCTAAGAGCGGTAATTTTGGAAAACGGCTCTCAACGGGATTACGGGGATATTTATAGTAAAACTTTTGCTTTTTTCTGTTAGATTTAGACTTTTGAAATTTGGCTTGCATGTTCAATTTACGGAGTAGAGATCCACCGAAAATTGGTTTTGCGGGAATCCACTTGGTTTTTGAGTTACGAAAGAGCAAACATCATTCTATGCATCAATTTTAGAGATTTTTAGAAAATACAAATTAGATGAGTTCTGCTCTTTTTTTTATCAACAGGTGACAGTTACAGGTATAAGTATATTTTTCAATTCAATCGAATTCTTAATGCTAGGACTTAGATATCAATAATTTATACATATATATAAGCAGTAAAAATTTATAAAACATCATGAAATACCCAGCGAAGCGGGCGGGTAACAGCTAGTATATATATAAAGGAGAAAAGCGACTCACTGACTGACTAATCACGATATCTTGAACTATTCAACCTACAGACTTGAAATTTGGTAGACATGTTCCTTTCATAGAGTAGACATCAGCTAAGATCGGATTTTCTGAAATTCGAAACGCAAGGGGCGTTACGGGGGTTAAGGGGCGTTATAAATAATTGTTTTCCATGTTTAAACTACTCAATGTACAATTTTGAAATTGGGTAAGCAGATTCCTTTCATACAGTAGAGATCCGCTACAAAATGAGTTTGGTGAAAATTGACCCCCAAGTGGCGTTGTAGGGGCTTAGGGGGCGTTATAGATAATTATTTCCATTTTTTAAACTATTTGACGCACTGTCTTTAAATTTGATAAATAGATTCCTTTCGTAGAATAATGATCAGTTACAAAACGGCTTTTGTGAAAACAGACTTCTAAGTGGCGTTGCGGGGATTAAGGGCGTAATAGATAAATATATCCGTTTTTTAAAACTACTTCACCTACCTGCTTGAAAATTGGTAGGTAAGTTTCTTTCATGGAGTAAATATCCGCTACAAAAATGGGTTTTGGGAAAATTGACACCCAAGGGGTGTTGCGGGAGCGGGGGGTTTAAGGGGCGTTATAAATTCCGATTTTTAAGTTATTAGACGTACAGTCTTGAAACTTAGTAAGCAGATTCCTCTCATAGGGTAGAGATACGCTACAAAATGGGTTTCGTGAAAATTGCACCCAAGTGGCGTTGCAGGGACTTAAGGGGCGTTATAGATAATTATTTCCATTTTTAAACTATTAGACGCACAGTCTTTATATTTGATAAATAGATTTCTTTCATAGAGTAGAGATCATCTATAAGAAGGTTTTGTGAAAACAGATCTCTAAGTGGAGTTGCGGGGATTAAGTGGCGTAATAGATAAATATTTTCGTTTTTAAACTACTTAACCTACCTGCTTGAAAATTGGTAGGTAAGTTTCTTTCATGGAGTAATTATCCACTACAAAACGGGTTTGGGGAAAATTGACCCTCAAGGGGTAGTGCGGGGGGTTAAGGGCAGATGTAAATAATTATTTCTATTTTTAAACTATTAGACGCACAGTCTTGAAATTTGGTAAGCAGATTCCTCTTATAGGATAGAGATACACTACAAAATATGTTTTGTGAAAATCGACCACTAGGTGGCGTTGCGGGGGTTCAAGGGGCGTTATTGATAATTTTTTTTTGCATTTTTAATTTATTGGACGCACAGTCTTCAAATTCCCCTACAAAATGGGTTTTGTGAAAACAGACCCAGAAGTGGCGTTGCGGGCTCAAGTGGCGTTATAGATAATTATCCCATTTTTAAACTATTAGACGTACAGTCTTGAAATTTGATAAGCAGATTCCTTTCGTAAAGTAGAGAACCGCTACAAAATGGGTTTCGCGAATATCAACTACTAAGTTTAATTTCGGGAGATTAAGAGGCGTAATCGATAAATATTTCCATTTTAAACTATTTGATCATCCTGCTTGAAAATTGGTAGGCATGTTCCTTTCATGGAATAGAGTTCCTCTAACAAAGAGTAAAACGAAAATTGACCCCTAAGGATGTTGCGAGGGTCAAGAGGAGTTACAGAAAAAATTCCTGTTTTTAATTGTTAGACCCATATACTTGAAATTTGTTAAGCATGTTTCTTTTGTTGAATAGGGATCCACTAAGAATGTATTTTAAGCAAATCAAGTTCTGGGGGGTGCAGGGGGTTACTGGGACGTATTGACACAAAAAAAATTCCTTTTTTCGAGCTACAAGGACTATAATAATGAAATTTGGTTTGCATTTTCTTTTGTTGAATTGAAATCCGCTAAGAGCGGTTATTTTGGAAAACGGCTCTCAACGGGATTACGGGGATATTGATAGTAAAACTTTTGTTTTTTTCTGTTAGATTTAGACTTGAAATTTGGCTTGCATGTTCAATTTACGGAGTAGAGATCCACCGAAAATTGGTTTTGCGGGAATGCACTTGGTTTTTGGGTTACGAAAGAGCAAACATCATTCTATACTTCAATTTAGAGATTTTTAGAAAATTTAGATGAGTTCTGACCTTTTTTTTTATCAACAGGCGACAGTTAAAGGTATAAGTATATTCTTCAATACAATCGAATTCTTAATGCTATAACTTAGATATCAATAATTTATACATATATATAATCAGTAAAAATTTATAAAACATCATGAAATAC